>RCUC01000036.1:0-53008 GCA_003697995.1 Taxidea taxus jeffersonii | reverse complement strand
AAAAAAAAAAAAAAACCACAATGAGATACCACCTCACACCAGTCAGAATGGCTAAAATGAACAAGTCAGGAAATGACAGGTGTTGGTGAGGATGCGGAGAAAGGGGAACCCTCCTACACTGTTGGTGGGAATGCAAGCTGGTGCAGCCACTCTGGCATGGAGGTTCCTCAAGAAGTTGAAAATAGAGCTACCTTATGACCCAGCAATTGCACTACTGGGTATTTACCCCAAAGATACAGATGTAATGATCCAAAGGGGCACATGCACCCCAAAGTTTATAGCAACAATGTCCACAACAGCCAAACTATGGAAAGATGTCCATCAACAGATGAATGGATAAAGAAGATGTGGTATACACACACACACACACACACACACACACACACACACACACACACACAGAGGAATATTAAGCAGCCATCAAAAATGAAATCTTAATGTGGTTTTGATTTTAATCTCCCTGATGGCTAATGATGAAGAACATTTTTTCATGTGTCTGTTAGCCATTTGTATCTCTTCCTTGAAGAAATATCCATTCATGACTTCTGCTGATCTTCTGACGTGATTATGTTTTTTGAGTATTGAATTTGAGGAGTTCTTTATAGATCTTGGATATCAGCCCTTCATCTGCAGTGTCATTTGTGGATATCTTCTCCTATTTTGTGGGCTGTCTCTTTGTTTTGTCGACTGTTTCCTTTACTGTGCAGAAGCTTTTGATCTTGATGAAGTCCCAAGTTAATTTTTGCTTTTGTTTCCTTTGCCTTTGGAGACATATCTTGAAAGAAGTTGCTGTGGCTGATGTCAAAGAGGGTACTGCCTACGTTCTCCTCTAGGATTTTGATAGATTCTTACCTCACATTGAGGTCTTTTATGCATTTCAAGTTTATCTTTGTGTATGGTGTAAGAGAATGGCCAAGTTTCATTCTTCTACACATAGCTGTCCAATTTTCCCAGCACCATTTATTGAAGAGACTGTCTTTTTTCCACTGTATATTTTTTCCTGCTTTGTTGAAGATTATTTGACCATAGAGTTGAGGGTACATATCTGGACTCTCTACTCTGTTCCACCGGTCTATGTATCTGTTTTTGTGCCAGTACCATGCTGTCTTGGTGATCACAGCTTTGTAGTAAAGCTTGAAATCAGGCAACGTGATGCCCCCAGTTTTGGTTTTCTTTTTCAACGTTTCCTTAGCAGTTTGGGGTCTCTTCTGGTTCCATACAAATTTTAGGATTGTTTGTTCCAGCACTTTGAAAAATGCCAGTGGAATTTTGATTGGGATGACATAGAAAGTATAGATGGCTCTAGGTAGTATAGACATTTTAACAATGTTTATTCTTCTGATCCATGAGCATGGAATGCTCTTCCATCATTTTGTGTCTTCTTCAGTTTTTTTCATGAGCGTTCTGTAGTTCCTTGAGTACAGATCCTTTACCTTCTTGGTTAGGTTTATTCCAAGGTATCTTATGGTTCTTGGTGCTATAGTAAATGGAATCGATTCTCTTATTTCCCCCAAACCACACTGAGATACCACCTTACATCAGTTAGAAGGGCCAAAATTAACAAGACAAGAGACAAGTGTTGGAGAAGATGTGGAGAAAAGGGAACCCTCTTATACTGTTGGTGGAAATGCAAGTTGGTGCAGCCACTTTGGAAAACAGTGTGGAGACTCCTCAAAAATTTAAATATAGAGCTACCCTTTGACCCTGTAATTACGCTACTGGGTATTTACCCCAAAGATACAGATGTAGTGAATAGAAGGGCCAACTGTACCCCAATGTTCATAGCAGCAATGGCCACAGTCGCCAAACTGTGGAAAGAACCAACATACCTTTCAACGGACAAATGGATAAAGAAGATATGGTCCATATATACAATGGATATATACAATGGAGTATTATGCCTCCATGAGAAAGGATGAATACCCATCTTTTGTATCAACATGGATGGGACAGGAAGAGATTATGCTGAGCGAAATAAGTCAAGCAGAGAAAGTCAATTATATGGTTTCACTTACTTGTGGAGCATAAGGAATAACATGGAGGGCTTTGGGAAATGGAGAGGAGTGGTGAGTTGGGGGAATTGGAGGGGGAGACAAACCATGAGAGACTGTGGACTCTGAGAAACAAACTGAGGGTTTTGGAGGGGAGGGTGTGAAGGGTTGGGTTAGCCTAGTGGTGGGTATTATAGAGGTCACATATTACATGTAGTACTGGGTGTGGTGCATAAGCAATGAATTTTGGAACACTGAAAAAAAATTTTTTAAATGATATCTTGCCATTTACAACGACATGGATGGAACTAGAGGGTATTATGGTAAATGAAATAAGTCAATCAGAGAAAGACAATTACCATATGATCTCATTAATATGTGGAATTTGAGAAACAAGGCGGAGGGTCATAGTGGAAGGGAGGGAAAAATGAAACAAGACAAAACCTGAGAGGGAGACAAACCTAAGAGACTCTTAATCTCAGGAAATAAACTCAGGGTTGCTAGAGTGGAGAGGGGTGGAAGGGATGGGGTGGCTGCTAGATGGACCCTGGAGAGGGTATGTGCTATGGTGAGCACCATGAATTTTGTAAGACTGATGAATCATAAGCCTGTACCCCTGAAACAAATAAAACCTATGTTAATTTTTAAAAAATGGAATCTGAATCTGGTTTCACCCAACCATGTTTAGGGAGGAATTTGGGCTACAGATAAACACCCAGAAGTTTTCAGCATGTAATGACGGTTGGAAATGAGTGTGAATAATACTTTCCACTGAGAATTGTAAAAGTTAAAATGATGAATGGGCTTAGGACACAACTATTTGAGGGATACTAATAATAGGGCAATTAGCCATTTTCTTTCTTTCTTTTCTTTTCCTTCCTTCCTTCCTTCCTTCCCTTTTTCTTCTTTCTTTCTCTCTCTCTCTCTCTTCCTTTCTCTTTCTTTCTTTCTTTTCCCTAACCTATAACATTCATTTTGCTCCCTGTAAATTCATTACTGGGTCAGAAAGTAGTTATAATAGTTATGTGTGTGCTGTTTATAATCTAAAAAGATTATATAATCTAAAAAGAAAGAGGTTAATGATATGGGGCTTATAGAAACGAAGGAAAGAATTTGTACTCACATTAAAACTAGTTTCTTCTCTAAGCTTCTACAAAAATGCTATTTTGATACCAGGTAAAACTAATTGTACATACTTTCCTGTACAAGTACACAAACTTTCCTCTAAGATATACTAGTACTTTGAAGACTAACCAGTAAGTGGCAGATTTTCTGTTACACCTTCAAGTTCCTTTTGTGTGAGCTTGATTGCCAGGTTTTCCAGGACAGTGTCCAGGTTATTCACCTTAACCTTTCCTCCTTAGGAAACAGATCAGAATGAAACGTGAAAAAAATGAGTTTAAAATATTAAAAATATTTTTGCATGTGAATTACTACCTGAATATATATATATATCATTGCCATTCCTACAATAAAGGCAAAGGAGAAAATGTACTTATGTGATTACTTTTCTGTGTGAACTCCCATTTAACACGTCTAAGAGCATTAAATAATCATTAGAAAAATCAGAATTAGTAATTCTTCCTTTAAACCTTGAGTAGAATTCTGTAATATAAATAGGTTATGAAGAGATAGGCTACAAGATTTGATTATAACCAATATTAGAAAGAATAGGAATGAGCCTTGATGCTAGGGACCTCATTAATTAATTAATTAATTAATTAATTAATATTGAAACAGAGTGAAGATCATAAGGTAACTTTAAAAATAAGTAGAACCTTAGCACTTTTTTGGTGAAATTTGCATAAAATTCATCATTTTAAAGTAAACATTTCAGTGGCATTTAGTACATATTCATGATGTTGTGCAAATTTCACTTCTAGTTCCAAGACATTTTCATCATCCCCAAAGGAGAGCCGAAACATATTAAGTAGTCCCTTCTTATTTCCCTCTCTACCCAGCCCCTGGCAACCACTAATCTACTTTTTGTTTCTATGGATTTGACTACAATCTTCCTACATAACAAGCTCTCTGTAAACAGCTCCCTGAAAATCTCATAGTCCTTTTCTCTACAACTTGCTGTGTGTGATCAGATTATGAGTATGGATTCCCTAGAAAGATTTATTGAGACATTACAGTATAAAATATGATGATGATGAGAGTAACTAAGTAATCTATACATAGGAAGCTAGACAGGCCTTGTAATCTAAGTGATCAGTGTGAATCTTGAAGATTTCAATTCTTGTTGGGCTTTTAGCTTACCTTTAATGGATTTCACATTATCCAACATTCTATTCTGAAATACGTTCCCGGCAACTATAGGAAAAGGAACAGAAGGGAAATGGTATAAACATTCACTTACTTGTTTTATAACTTCAGTAAGACAACTATTTGTAATTGAGTGAGGAATGTGTTCTATCTCATTACTAAATTTAAAAAGAAGTTATGGAAAGGAATGGTCTCATGGTGACAAATTTATGTATTTTTTGGTAACTAGGAGATTGACAGCTGTAGGGAAACACTATTATGGTGAAACAATCACTCAACTTCCTTTTTCCTCTGACTTTCCCCTTTTATTTCTCTTACTGTAGTTTACTTCTGTATTTTCTTGGGATTTAGGCTGATGAATTACCTGACATTCTGATGGCAATGCTATGCCTGAAGGGTTTGGTAAAATGCAGACTCAATCTAAATGACAAAGCCTTTTCCTAATCATTTTCAGTAATTTTCAGAAGGGCCTAACCAGGTAAAATTTTAAACTGTTCACACAGGCCACAAAACCAAATTCCCTAGAAAGTCTTTGTGGCTTCTATATAGCTCACCATCAATGGGCAGAGTTTCCCGTAGTTTTTTAAGTTCTTCATCTGTGAGCTCGATCCCCATGCTTTCCAGAACTTTCTCTAGGTCACTGACATGAAACTTTTTTCCTTTGAAAATACAAGAACATCAATATCTGAGAATAATCATTTCACGAAATGCTGAAAAATTCATTCTTGCTATAATGCATCTCCCCCATTTGAAGAAATGTGAGGGAAAATAAAACATGTCTAACTACACAGAATTATGAGGAAATCACAAAGTAGAACATAATCCCTTAATATTTACAAAAGGAAGGTCTCTTATTTCTGGGGATAAGTCTGCCCTGCCCAGAACTAATTTGTTTTATAATTGGCTAGTAAATTAAGATAACAGATGGAAAATTTATATATTCAGCTATCATTTATTGTATTTATTATCACGTGACTTGAATAGTATGATTTTCTCTTCATAATGACAATAATTTGATACAATCAAAGCTTTACAATATAATTGTAAATAATGCTACAACGCACAATGTAATGATTCAACAGCTGTACATGTTACTTAGGCTCATCATAAGTGTACTCTTAATCCCCTTCACCTCTTTCACCATTGTCCTTCCCCCTTTCCTCTAGTAACCATCTGTTGGTTATCTATAGGTAAGAGTCTGTTTCTCTAGTTTGTGTCTTTTTCCTTTGTTGATTTGTTTTGTTTCTTAAATTCCACCTATGAGTGAAATCAAATGGTATTTGTCTTTTTCTGACACTTATTTTACTTAGCATTGTCCCCTCTAGATCTATGTAAAAGTACTCTCTTGTAGAAAGATTGAGTGATGTCTGCAAAAGTAGCTGAGCAGGTTGTTCCGTGGAACTTTCCCTCCACTGAAACACCAAATGAAAAAAAAAAACAACCCTATCAGAATCAGCTTGGTCAGAACTCTGAAAAATGGTCAAGGGTTTACATCAACCAAGTGAAAGCTGAATCAAGAAAAAAGCAACTTACAGTAAGAGAGCTTTGTGGCGTTTTAACACTTTTCCTCAAACTATTTTTGATTAGACATGCCTGTCAGTAAAACGTTTTTTTTCTTTCTTTTTTTTTTTTTAGATTTTATTTATTTACTTGAGAGGGAGAGAGAGATGGTGGGAGAGTCACAGGTGGGAGAGAGGGAGAAGCATGCTCCCCCCCCTCCCCCGAGCAGGACCCTGGGATCATGACCTGAGCTAAAGGCAGACACTTAATAGACTGAGCCACCCAGGCACCCGCAGTAAAACATTTCCAAGCACAAAAATGGTAATCTCTTATTTACTTGTAAAAGGTTTTATTACATCCATATGCTTTATCATTTCAACTTTCCCTTGAACTGTAAGAAAATGTATATCAATTACATACATGACATTCACTTGGAAATGCAAACCAGAAACACAGTAGCATTCATTGGCTACTGAATTTTATCACACAAGTACATGGGAAATAATGACTCTACTTTTTATAAAAGTGCCTGTTTTAACAACTACTTTGATTCATTGTCAAATAGCAAAACAAATTCTAAAGGCGTGAGATTCAAAAGTCACCGTATTTTCATAGGATTTTATTTTTAACTTTAGATATTAGAGAACCAAATATAATTCTGACTAGGCCGAAGAAAACAAAATTTAAAATTGGAATCTATTTTACTAGTATTTTAATTGGATTTTTTAAAATTGGATTTTTGAAAGTATCACTTTTCCTCACTGATTTTGCTTTCATGTACACTGACCTAGGCAGACCAGTTTCTTCTTTTTTTTTTTTTTAACTAAGTTTTTGAGACTATTCAGGGACTTAAGTTTTTTATTTTTTTTTTAAGATTTTACTTATTTATTTGACAGTCAGAAATCACAAGTAAGCAGAGAGGCAGGCAGAGAGACGGGGGGCGAGGGGGAAGCAGGCTCCCCGCTGAGCAGAGAGCCTGATGCAGGGCTTGATCCCAGGACCCTGGGATCACGACCTGAGCCGAAGGCAGAGGCTTTAACCCACTGAGCCACCCAGGCACCCCATACTTGAGTAAAATATTCATTTTGAGGTTAACTTCCCAATTCTAATGATTTGTGTAATTTGTATTGTAAATACTCAATTGAATTTTATAAAAATCAATATTTAAAGAGACTACATAGAAACATATTAAAGTGCAGAATTATCTCAGATGATTTTGGGGATACATATTCAGTGAAGAAAAGAAAAACACCTAAAATATTGTCACTGTTGGTAAGTTGAAAAATTCCCGATTTTTGTCAAATTTTGAGTGATAAATTATGTAGTATGTAAAAACCCCTATATCATGAAAAATTTACAAATGAAGGCTCTAGATAACAAACACTGAAGTATTAGAAGTATGTAGTGACTTACAGTAGAAGTCATGTAACATTCACAGGTATACATATAACAAGTATTAGAACAGAGAACAGGAAAAACATATATAAGTTATTTATATGATTGCTAAATCTAGGCTAAATAGAATCTTTCTTCCTTTTCTCCTCGATCTGTTGAGGCAGGACATTCCAAAAGTTATTTCTATAGTAAAACCAGCTAACTAGGTCAGGAAAGCATGAAAATATATATCAGTTTTATGGGGCCACTGGAAATTCTCAGAAACAAAGATGATAACATCTAGTACATGTATAACTCACTATTTGAGTATATGCTTCCTTGGGTCACATTTCAACTGAATCTTGCCCTATCCAGTAAATTCACATCTCCATCCTGACAGACACATTCTGAGAAAAGCTTAGCCCTAAATGGGAAGTTCAAGTTCTATCTGTTCCCAGTGATATAACTGGGGCTCTATGCTTGAACCTTAATCTTTCAGAAAACTTCATTTTAAACTCAATACTGATGGTAACTCCCCAGATGACCAGATCACCAATAGCAGTAATTTAAAAATTCTAACTCTGATTTAAACAAAAAAGGATGAATCATTCAACATGTCCATTTTATTTCATGAATACTTTTTTTAAGTATTTATTTGAGAGAGAGATAAAGGGAGAGAGCAAAAGTAGGCAGAGCAGCAGGCAGAGGGAGAGGAAGAAGTAGGCTCTCCACTGAGGAGTGAGCCCGATGTGGGGCTCGGTCCCAGGACTCCAGGACCCCAGGACAATGACCTGAGCTGAAGGCAGCTGTACAACCCACTGAGCCACCCATGCATCCCTATTTCATGAATACTTTTTTATCTAACAATGGTTTTCATTGTTTTTGTTGATTTTAAATTATTATTTTAAAATGAGGAGCAGAAATCAAGGGCAATAGTTTTAAGTAGACAGTTTTAAATAATAGCTATATTTCCCCCATAATTCTGCTTACTTTAGCAATATTTTAAAAATTCCATCATACACTCAGATAGATAAAAAATAATTTTTTGTTATGAAAACTGGGGTTCCACATCTAACTCACTTTTCTTAATGGATATAGATCATTGCAAGCAAAGAAAATAAGACAATGAAGACCATTTATATATTCTTTCTGGTACACTAACAGTGGTAAAAATTACAGAATAAATAAATTAACAAAGTTATACTTGAGGGAACAATGGCTATCATACATAATGAGGGCATTAAATGGATAAGTAAGGTTATAAGATGGTCAGGTAATGTTCCAGACAGATACTTCTTAGCCCAACTGTAATATTCTCAGACTAATATTTAACTTTTTATTTAGTTTGAGAATTTTATTAGCCCCCATTCAGAATTTACTAAAATTTACTCAACCTTAAATTGTCTCTAGTCCATCAAGGGAGTTTAGAACTTTGGGAGTCCTTGGACCACGGAGTCTGGCTCAGGAATGTGGGGACGTAATGCTGGGCATTCAGGCGTTCCACACATTCAGGCCCAAGTGCTTAATGATCCTTTTCCCTTCCAGGGTAGCAGACTGGGTCCTGTTCATTTGGCATAGGAAATAGGTCCTACCCTTCACATTCCTCCTTTATTCTACCTCTTTAAATGTCCTTGAAGACGGTGGGGGTGGGGACAGTAATGCTATTTTAATCATTACCAACTTAGGAAACTTGGCTGACTCAGTTGGTAGAGCACATGATTCCTGGTCTTGGGGTGGTGAGTTCAAGGGCTATCACTGGGCCTAGAGCTTACTCAAAAAAAAATTAAAAAATAACTTTCCACTTTGGGCTATGCTCTATAATTTTTAAAAATTTTCCTGTGTTAAAGTTTCTTCTATTTTATGTATCCCATTCCTTTCCTCCCACAGCACTGTCTTTCTCTAATTCTGTCCAGGTCTAATAGTGGCCCTGCCCATACTCCAAGCAGAAAAAACGTTACTGAAAATGTCAAGGAGCAAAACATGTTTATTTACAGTCTGAGTCATCTTTAATGTTTCCATCTTCTTTTTTTTTTTTTAAGATTTTATTTATTTATTTGACAGAGAGAGAGATCACAAGTAGGCAGAGAAGCAGGCAGAGAGAGAGAAAGGGAAGCAGGCTCCCTGCCGAGCAGAGAGCCCGATGCAGGACTCGATCCCAGGACCCTGAGATCATGACCCGAGCCGAAGGCAGCGGCTTAACCCGCTGAGCCACCCAGGCGACCCTGTTTCCATCTTCTTAATGCCAATTCAAATATATCTTAAATACTCACCATCAACTGGTAGATCATATGCCAGATCATTAATTTCCTTTTCTGAAAGGTTCATCCCCATATTTTGCAAAGGAGCACCCACTTTATTGACATCACTAATCTCTCCTGTGAAAAAGAAAAGAATATGGGAGAAACTGACTCTAAAATGTGACCATTGATATTATTTATAGTGCATTATGATAATCAGCCTCATGAGAAAGACCAAGACTCAATAAAGTCCATTCATATATATCAAAGGAGTCAATAAGGATGTTAGAATTAGAATAGAAATCTTCCAGGTGATTGGGCAATTTTTGAATCATTTACACCAAAGGGTAAAATCAAAATATGGCTGATACTGAGGGTTTGTTGTTGGTTTTTTGTTTGTTTGTTTGTTTGTTTTTTTCTGAACTCCCAGATTAGATGCTTCAACTCCTGACAAAAATCTGTAATCACGTTCTGTTCCCATTTATGTGGAGGCCTACATTACTCAGCCCAATCTTCCTGCTGGAAACTGAAATCTTGAATAAAATGTAAAAAGCATCTCCTCAAAAGTACTGAAAAGCTAATAAGAGAGTAAGGAATTACTACTGCAAAATCTAATGAAAAGCAAGAACCTAGGGAGGTGAGCTGAACACTGTTGTTGCTTTTGCTCAGATGGTATTTGCTCCATTTGGATTTGAATTGTAATGATGGCCTCATGGAGTGTGGGTGATTCTGTCCAAATGCCCAGCAGAAGCAAGTATTCCCCAGCAATGAGCTTCCATCCTTAGCCTCAAAGGGTTCTTTCAGTAACTGTCCAGGGAAAATAGCTCACAATCAAATACAGAATGAAACAAGTTACCTGAGAGAGAACAAGCAGAAATAATAGGCAGTAGCAACAGGTGCACAAAAACTTCAGATTTGGAAATTATAAGGCACAAATCATAAAACTATTATGCTTAGTATGTTTAAAGCAATGGAAAAGCTAGAAAGTATCTGCAGGAAAGAGGAAACAATACAAAATTACCTAGTATAGTTGAAAAAGAAAAAAACAATTTAGAAATGTAAAGAAGGGGCAAAAAGGAGGAAGGAGGGAGGAAGGAAACAAGCACCTGTATGGGAACATGAAGTGGATCCTGAACCACATGGAACTCATCTTCCACCCACTAGTGGGTCTAGGGCTGCAGGCAAGTTCTTGGGGCAACCATTGGCTTGGTGCCAAGCAGAGGTGCTATCTTGCTTTCCTGAGCTGCCTCGTGGGCAGATCAGGATGTCTGTGGGGCACTCTTACTGGTGCACACCTACTGAGGCACATATGGCATCATCTGCACCCATGAAGGCCCAAACTAGGCCCAAGTGGGCAGATCCCCACACAGTCTAATTTTGACTCAGAATCATGCAGATCTATATTAAATGTGGAAGATTTTTGTGCTAAATTTAAATTTGAAAGGATAGTCAATATTTCTGTATCAAAGAAAACAAGAAATAATAGTGCGCTATATGTCTTCGTATTTCTTTATTATATTGGGATTTTTAACCTGGCATGATAATAAATGTGTACATGTAATAAGTTATCTGGTAACATAAGTGGTTTCTAAACCCTAAGAAGTCAATCTTCTCACTAGGAAATATGTTACACAGCAAATGGAAGATGGGGAAAAAAAACAAATAACAAATAACCTACTATTAAAAATCACACAAAAAAGGTGTTTCCATAAAGAATAGCCAGAACAAGGGTACGAGGGTGTATGTGTGCATGTGTGTGTGTGTGTGTGTGTGTATGAAGGCTGGAGAGTGAGGGGTTAGACCTATCAACATTAAGAGATTATAAAGCTGTTATATTCAAAGCAATTCAGAACATGAATAAGGAGACCAGTAGAACACAATGTAAATTCCCAAAATAGACAAGTGCACATAGAAATCAAGTATATCATTAGGATGGCATCTCAAATTGAAGGGACTGCTGACAGACTTTTAAATAAATAATTTTGGGCAACTGTAGAGTCACTTTCAAAACAGGTAAACTAGGGGTGCCTGGTTGGCTCAGTGGGTTAAAGCCTCTGCCTTCAGCTCAGGTCATGATCCCAGAGTCCTGGGATTGAGCCCTGCATTGGACTCTCTGCTCAGTGGGGAGCCTGCTTCCCTTCCTCTCTCTCTGCTTGTCTCTCTGCCTACTTGTATTCTTTCAAATAAATAAATAAAATCTTTTTTTTTATTTTTAATTATTTTTTATTTTTTAAAGATTTTATTTATTTAATTGACAGAGAGAGACCACAAGTAGGCAGAGAGACAGGCAGAGAGAGAGAGGAGGAAACGGGCTCCCCGCTGAGCAGAGAGCCTGATGCGGGGCTCGATCCCAGGACTCTGGGATCATGACCTGAGCCGAAGGCAGAGGCTTTAACCACTGAGCTACCCAGGCGTCCCAATAAATAAAATCTTAAAAAATAACCAAAACAGGTAAACTAGATCTGTGTTTCCTGATGGAATGCAATGTGAAGTACATGGTATTACTTACAAAGTATTGCCAAAGAATGTTGAAACTAAAAAAAAAATCAAAAAAATAAAAAGATGTTGAAATCGAAAATAATTAAGCTATTTGAGGGGCACCTGGGTGGGTCAGTGGGTTAATTAAGCCATTTGAGCTGACTCCTAGTTTGTAAGAAATACAGATGATAGACAATAAGATAGATGAGAGAACAGACACATTTAGTATGTGGGAGATTCTACAAGACATTTGGCAACAGTTTCTTCAAAAAAATCAATGCCTAGAGAAAAAGAGAGGGTAGAGGAACCGCTGTAGATTACATGAGATTCATGTGTCATAACAGATGCTATATGTAAAGATATTTGGTTTTTTATTTGAACAAACTCACTATAAAAATATTTTAGAGATAAGGAGGGATATTTAAAACTAAACTATATAATGGTATTGCAGTTATGTAAAAAATGGTCTATATTTTTAAGAGATGCATGCTGAAGTATGTAGGGACAAAATGAAATGGGATTTGTTTTGAAATATTTCAGTTAGAAAAAAAATTTTTAAAAAGAAGCAAATGTAACAAAGCTTCATAATTGTTGAATCTAGGTGATAGGTATATGTGAGTTCATTATATTACTCTGTACTTTTGTGTACATTTGGAAATGTTTATTATAGCCAAAAGGTGCAAAGGCCCATCAACTGGCTGTGGATAAACAAAATATATCTACATACAACAGAACATATTACTTGGCAACAAAAAGGAATGAAGTTGTACACCCATGTTCATAGCAGCATTATTTATAAAAACTAAAATGTGGAAGCAACTCAAGTATTCACTGATGGATGAATGAATGTATATACATACAGTAGAATATTATTCAGCCTTAAGAAAGAAGGAAACATTGACATATATTACAGCATGGATGAAACTTGAAGAGATTATACTAAGTGAAATAAACTAGTCACAAAAAAATAGATACTACATGGCTCCACTTAGATAAGGTACTTAGAGTAGTCAAAACCAACCAGACAGAAAATAGAATGGTTGCCAGGGGCTGGAGGTAGATGGGGAGTTTTTATTTAATACATATAAAGTTATAATTTTAGAAAATAAAAAAAAAATTCTGGAGATGGATGGTGGTAGTTGTTGCACAGTTGCACAAAAATGTGAATGTACTTAATATCAGTGAACTGTACACATAACAATGGTAAAGATAACAAGTTTTATGTTATGTATCTTTTACCACAATAAATTGAAAATAAAAGAGAATGGAATGCTGATATGTGCTACAATATGGATAAACCTGAAAATACTACACTAAGTGAAAGAAGCTAATCACAAAGATCACATAGTATCCCATTTATACGAAATGTCCAGAATAGGTAATTCTATAGAGACAGAAAATAGATTAGTAGTTGCCTAGGGCTTGTGGAGTAGTGGGGGAGAATAAAAGGGTGAGAGATATACGGTATGGGGTTTCTTTCTGAGGTGATCTGGGTACTCACAAAGTCCTTTGAGAACTCTACTGACTATAATGATACTGTAATTAGTCCTAGTAAAGTAAATTATAACCCAAAAAGGGACATCCAATGACTCAGACTAGAAGGACATGGGGATAAAATGGGGACAAATAAGAAATTGGAAGAAAGTGAAAAACAAGTTTCTGTCTCTATCTCTGTATTGTATATGAAACTGTCTTCCTACCATGTCATTGAGAATTGAATAGACTACAGTGGGTTACAAGCTTGCCTCAGAACATGGGTTCCTAAATGCAAACAAGACAACAGTACTTCCTATAATATCAGAAGACAATTGATTGTGTGTGGGGTAACCATGAGAGCATATGGTACTAACCATTGGCAAAAGATTATTATAAAGGGTTTAATTAAGTACAAAAGTCAGCAAATATCTGAGGCATCTGTCCATAGTGTACCATCACTACACAGCATTGCCAGTCTACCTCTCATTTGGAGTAGAAACTCCTTTCGCTTATTCCATTCACTAATTAAATATTTATTACATACCTAATATGTAAAAGATACTTTGTTGGGGGAGGGATAAAGATGCACACTGGAGGATCAGGCATAGTCTCTGCCAAAATAAGCTTGCATTTTATAGAAGGGAAGAGTTGTACTCATTTGTAACACAACGAGTTAAGTTAGAGTGAGGTGAGTAACGGTTTCCTCTCAGGCTTTTAGCTTATATTACTAGGGTAATAATGATGGTACAAAAATTGTGAAAGAGTATGAAAACAGGAGCCAGAGTTTCTCAACTACTGGACATGCCATGCCATTGGCATCTTCTTCAGGAACAATTCTTCATAATGTTGAAAAGTCTTACAAATTGTATAGCACTTAGTATCCCTGACACTCAAGGAATTTAATGCTAACAGTGTCCACTCTTACAATCACTTGATAATAATTATTTGTGACAATCAAGTATGCCCCCAACATATTTCTAAAGGCCTCATGTGGCTGCTTTGGTCAAATGCCACAATGAAAACTATGAACTCAATTTCTGACAAAATCGATGATGCCTGAAGGGCGGTCATAGAATATAAGAAATTCAAATACACAATTCAGTATCTGAGTGAGAAAACTGATCTGAAGATACATAAATATAAAGAAATGGATTTTCATAATATAGGGATGGTTGGGGGGAAAAGAAGTTTTTCTAGAGAGATTGTTAAATGAAACAATGAACGAAGACAGAACTTCATTCTGCTCCCTGGGATTTATAAAAATGAAGAAATAGAATTTACTTTTACATTAGGAATTAATCCTTCCTGAAGATCTACAAACTATCTCCTGAGTGCCAATGTCACTAGTTTTAGAAATTCTCATATGCATGTTCACAAGCATAAACTCTCTTCGAAGTCACAGTCATTTCTCAGATACTCACCATTAAGCAGCAGGTTTTCTGTCAGTTTTTCCCATTCCTTTTGTGGGAGCTTAATCCTCATTTCCCCCAGAATGCTGTCCAAATTATTCACAGTAACCTTCCCTCCTTAGGAAAACAGTAGGAATAGAAAATGAGAGAAATGGAATGCTTCCAAAATATTAAAAATACATTTGCCTGTGTATTATTAATTTAATTAACCTATATTAATGATAAAAAAGAAAATATAATTCATATCTTTGTATTGTCATTTAATATTTTAAATAGGACTATCAAGACTCATTTGTCTTTTCTAATTATGCAGACAAATTTAATAGGACGGATAGAACTAGAACCTATTTCCTTTTACTTTATCTTAGGACAACTTGAGATAGCAAAACATGCCTAAAGTATAGTTTAGCACCTAGAGGTGTTGGACCACAGATCGTATCATTCCAAATAAGAACAAACAGTCATTCTCCTTTTTCTGAACTCCCAGTTCATTTCTGCTGAGAAACTGCTGATCCTGTACTTCAATGTTTGCTGTACAGACCTATATTTGATTTCTTAATTTAAGATTTCTTCATTCTATTTCCATTCTCCCTGTCCCCAGTTTTTTTCTTTCCCCCGAATCTTCTCTGGCCTTTTGTAGCCTTTAGAAACCTTAGCATTGCTTATGATTCACAGTGAAACAAGTTGCTGACATAATAAATTTAACATAAGGTTTTAGGATAGCATTTATTTCTATTTAGAGACATGTTCTTCTGTGAGTTTTCAAAATGTCTTCTTAGTCCCAAATTAGTAGCTTTAGAGATTCTTTCCATCACTTCATAAATCCAAGACTTCCTGAGTGGCTTAATGTTATATTAAATGTTCAGTGTTAATTTGCATGTTTAGTCTCTAACTTTTAAATTCCTTTTCTCTGAGATTCAACCTTTTTTCCAGAAAAGTGTACAATTTGTTAATATTAATCATCCCCACCTCCCTAGGAAATAGAGAGGAAAAAGACCAAAATTTAGTGACTCTTAAATATAACCCAAACTATTAATGCCTATTAATTCCTGATATTTAAAAGATGTTCAATAATAGAATAAAATCTCTTCCCTTGGTCAGTCCATAGAGTAGAAAGCTTTAAAGGACTGATGAACTGCTCAGTGAAATACAGCTAGGGGGATAACAAACTTCGTATTTTCATCTAATAAGTGTGATTCTTTTTTTGGTTGATGATACCCAGAGAAATTCTTTTTCTGAGTAAATTTCCTTAGCCATCAATAATTTTTTGTTTATTTTTAAAAATTTTTATTTATTTATTTGAAAGAGAGAGAGAGAGAACGACAGTGGGGAGAGGCAGAGGGAGAAGCAGACTGCCCACTGAGCAGGGAGCCCAATGTGGGACTCAATCCCAGGACTCTGGGATCATGACCTGAGCCCTGGGATCATGACTTGAACCAAAGGCAGACGCTTAACCGCCTGAGCCACCCGGGTCCCCTAATGTTTTGTTTATTAATCACTCTTCAGACCAGACTTACTATCTTTTTTGCCACAAACTGTAAACATTCTATAAATAATGGAAGTCCATCCCCCAAAATATAATGTAGATTGTCCACAAAAGTTCTGATGAATTAAAAGAAGCATAAATGTTCTATCAAAATATTTGAAAGGTGGCAAGTATCAAAATTTATTATCTTATGTCCTTTTTTTTAAATCTTGAAAAACCTTCATTGCACAGCAAAGGAAACCATCAACAAAACATGAAGACAGCCTAAAGAATGGGAGAAGACTTTTTTCCCTCTTTTTTAAAAAGATTTTTTAAAAAATTTTTATATAAACATATAATGTAACCCCACCACCCTCTCCCAACACCCCTCCCCTCACCCCCCCTCAGTTTGTTTTATGACATTAAGAGTCTTTTTTGGTTTGTCTCCCTCCCGATCCCATCTTGTTTCATTTATTCTTTTCCTACCCCTCAAACCCCGCCCCCCATTGCATCTCCACTTCCTCATATCAGGGAGATCATATGATAGTTGTGGAAGAAGACATTTTTAAATGACGTATGAGTAAGGGGTTAAATAAGTAAGGAGTTAAACTCCAAAATATATAAATAACTCATGCAACTGAATACCAAAAAACCAAATAATCTAATTTTAAAATGGGCAGAGAACCTGAATACTTTTCCAAAAGAGACATACAGATGGCCAACAGACGTGTGAAAAGATCCTCAGCATCACTCATTGTCAGGGAAATGCAAATCAAAACCAAAATGAGATATCACTTCACAACTATCAGAATGGCTAGTATCAAAAAGATAAGAAATTTTAAAAAGAAATAGTAAGTGTCGGTGAAGATGAGGAGAAAAGGGGACATTTGGGTACTATTGGTAGGAATGCAAATTGATGCAGCCACTCTAGAAAATAGTAGGGAGGTTCCTCAAGAAACTAAAAACACAAGTATTATATGATCTAGTAATTCTACTTCTGGGTATTTATGAGAAAAAAATTAAAACACTAATTTGAAAAGATATACATGCTACTATGTTTACTGAAGCATTATGTATAATGGCCAAGATATGGAAGCAGGCTAAGTGTCCATTGGTAGATGAATGGATAAAGAAGATGGGGTATATATACATGATGGGATACTACTCAGCCACAAAAAAGAATGAAATCTTGTCATTCATGGCAACATGGATGGAGCCGGAGGGTATTATGCTAAGTGAACTAAATGAGACAGAGAAATACACATACCATATGATTTTGCCTACATGTAGAATCTAAAAACAAAACAAACAAATAACAACAGACTCATAAATAGAATGGTGGTTGCAAAGTAGAGGTGGGTGGAGGATAGGTGAAACAGGTGAAGAAGATTAAGAGGTACAAGAAAATAAGTCACAGGGATGAAGAACATAGCATAGGGAATATAGTCAATAATATTGTAATAACTTTGTGTGATGACAGATGATAACTACACTTATCAGAGTGAGTATTTCAGAATGTGTGTAATTGTTGAGTCACTATGTCGTACACTTGAAACTAATACTGTATGTCAACTATACTTCAGTTAAAAATAAATAAACTAAAAAAAGGCCTTCATGCCATCCATTAGCCTATTCTGACAGATCTATCAGCTTTAAGAAGGATACAAATCAAAATCTCACCAAAATGATATGAAGTTTCATTAAGACAACAGAGAATCCATCATTACACAGAATCAGACTTAACATCTCCCTAAAATACAAATGTACTTTCAATGTTTTTAAAAATACATAAAATGGAAAAAATAAGGCCACTCTTCATTTGTGGACCCTTAAGACAGTTATTGCTGGGGCTCTAGCATGCAGAAAACTCCCCATTCATTTATTTTTTGTGATTTCTCATTTATTTCCATTTAATACTTTATAATGTCTCCATTTTTCTCTCAATTCTCATTTTAAACTTTAGGACTCACAATGGATTTAAAAATAATAGCCAGCATTTCTCATCCATGGTCATAGGATTCCTGACTAGAGCCAACTGATGCCCAAACTAAAAATTAGATGACACAGCTGGTGTATCTTCTTAAGATAAAACATTAATGCTTTCTAAAAAACTTTTTTGGACAATCTTTCATTTTCACTTAGACAGTAAATAGAACTGTTATAGAAATACTCACCATTGATTGGCAGATTATTCACCAACTCCTCATACTTCTTTTTTTTAAATTTAAGCTTTATTTAAACATATAATGTAACCCCACCACTCTCTCCCAACCCCTCTCCCCCCGACCCCCCTCAGTTTGTTTTATGACATTAAGAGTCTCTTTTGGTTTGTCTCCCTCCCGATCCCATCTTGTTTCATTTTTACTTTTCCTACCACCTTAACTCCCACCCCTGTTGCATCTCCACTTCCTCATATCAGGGAGATCATGTGATAGTTGTCTTTCTCCAGTTGACTTATTTCGCTAAGCATAATACGCTCTAGTTCCATCCATGTCGTCGCAAATGGTAAGATTTCAATTTTTTGATGGCTGCATAGTATTCCATTGTATATATATACCACTTCTTCTTTATCCATTCATCTGTTGCTGGACATCTAGGTTCTTTCCATAACTTGGCTATTGTGGACATTGCTGCTATAAACATTCGGGTACACGTGCCCCTTTGGATCACTACGTTTGTATCTTTAGGGCAAATACCCAGTAGTGCAATTGCTGGGTCATAAGGTAGCTCTATTTTCAATTTTTTGAGGAACCTCCATGCTGTTTTCCAGAGTGGTTGCACCAGCTTGCATTCCCACCAACAGTGTAGCAGGGTTCCCCTTTCTCCACATCCTCGCCAGCATCTGTCATTTCCTGACTTGTTCATTTTAGCCATTCTGACTGGTGTGAGGTGGTATCTCATTGTGGTTTTGATTTGTATTTCCCTAATGCCGAGTGATGTGGAGCACTTGCTCATGTGTCTGTTGGCCATCTGGATGTCTTCTTTGCAGAAATGTCTGTTCATGTTCTCTGCCCATTTCTTGATTGGATTATTTGTTCTTTGGGTGTTGAGTTTGCTAAGCTCTTTGTAGATTTTGGATACTAGCCCTTTATCTGATACGCCGTTTGCAAATATCTTTTCCCACTCTGTCAGTTGTCTTTTGGTTTTATTGACTGTTTCCTTTGCTGTGCAAAAGCTTTTGATCTTGATGAAGTCCCAATAGTTCATTTTTTCCCTTGCTTCCCTTGCCTTTGGCGTTGTTCCTAGGAAGAAGTTGCTGCGGCTGAGGTCGAAGAGGTTGCTACCTGTGTTCTCCTCAAGGATTTTGATGGATTCCTTTCTCACATTGAGGTACTTCATCCATTTTGAGTCTATTTCCATGTGTGGTGTAAGGAAATGGTCCAATTTCATTTTTCTGCATGTGGCTGTCCAATTTTCCCAACACCATTTGCTGAAGAGGCTGTCTTTTTTCCATTGGATGTTCTTTCCTGCTTTGTCCAAGATTAGTTGACCATAGAGTTGAGGGTCTATTTCTGGACTCTCTATTCTGTTCCATTGATCTATGTGTCTGTTTTTGTGCCAGTACCATACTGTCTTAATGATGACAGCTTTGTAGTAGAGCTTGAAGTCTGGAATTGTGATGCCACCAACTTTGGCTTTCTTTTTCAATATTCCTTTGGCTATTCGAGGTCTTTTCTGGTTCCATATAAATTTTAGGATTATTTGTTCCATTTCTTTGAAAAAATTGGATGGAATTTTGATAGGCATTGCATTAAATGTGTAGATAGCTTTAGGTAGCATAGACATTTTCACAATATTTATTCTTCCAGTCCATGAGCATGGAACATTTTTCCATGTCTTTGTGTCTTCCTCAATTTCTTTCATGAGTACTTTATAGTTCTCTGAGTATAGATTCTTTGCCTCTTTGGTTAGGTTTATTCCTAGGTATCTTATGGCTTTGGGTGTAATTGTAAATGGGATTGACTCCTTAATTTCTCTTTCTTCTGCCTTGTTGTTGGTGTAAAGAAATGCAACTGATTTCTGTGCACTGATTTTATATCCTGACACTTTACTGAATTCCTGTACAAGCTCTAGCAGTTTTGGAGTGGAGCCTTTTGGGTTTTCCACATATAGTATCATATCATCTGCAAAGAGCGATAGTTTGACTTCTTCTTTGCCGATTTGGATGCCTTTAATTTCTTTTTGTTGTCTGATTGCTGAGGCTAGGACTTCTAGTACTATGTTGAATAGCAGTGGTGATAGCGGACATCCCTGCCGTGTTCCTGACCTTAACGGAAAAGCTCTCAGTTTTTCTCCATTGAGAATGATACTTGCCGTGGGTTTTTCATAGATGGCTTTGATAATGTTGAGGTATGTGCCTTCTATCCCTACACTTTGAAGAGTTTTGATTAGGAAGGGATGTTGCACTTTATCAAATGCTTTTTCAGCATCTATTGAGAGTATCATATGGTTCTTGTTCTTTCTTTTGTTAATGTACTGTATCACATTGATTGATTTGCGGATGTTGAACCAACCCTGCTGCCCTGGAATAAATCCCACTTGGTCGTGATGAATAATCCTTTTAATGTACTTTTGGATCATATTGGCTAGTATTTTGGTGAGAATTTTCGCATCTGTGTTCATCAAGGATATTGGTCTGTAATTCTCTTTTTTGATGGGATCCTTGTCTGGTTTGGGGATCAAGGTGATGCTGGCCTCATAAAATGAGTTTGGAAGTTTTCCTTCCATTTCTATTTTTTGGAACAGTTTCAGGAGAATAGGACTTAATTCTTCTTTAAATGTTTGGTAGAATTCCCCTGGGAAGCCATCTGGCCCTGGGCTTTTGTTTGTTTGGAGATTGTTGATGACTGTTTCAATCTCCTTACTGGTTATGGGCCTATTCAGGTTTTCTATTTCTTCCTGGTTCAGTTTTGGCAGTTTATATGTCTCTAGGAAAGCATCCATTTCTTCCAGATTGTCGAATTTGTTGGCATAGAGTTGTTCATAATATGTTCTTATGATTGTTTGTATTTCTTTGGTGTTGGTTGTGATCTCTCCTCTTTCATTCATGATTTTATTTATTTGGGTCCTTTCTCTTTTCTTTTGGATAAGTCTGGCCAGGTGTTTATCAATCTTATTAATTCTTTCAAAGAACCAGCTCCTAGTTTCATTGATTTGTTCTATTGTTTTTTTGGTTTCTATTTCATTGATTTCTGCTTTGATCTTTATTATTTCTCTTCTCCTGCTGGGTTTAGGCTTTCTTTGTTGCTCTCTCTCGAGTTCCTTAAGGTGTAGGGTTAGGTTGTGTATTTGAGACCTTTCCTGTTTCTTGAGATAGGCTTGTATCGCTATATATTTTCCTCTCAGGACTGCCTTTGCTGTGTCCCACAGATTTTGGACCGTTGTGTTTTCATTATCATTTGTTTCCATGGTTTTTTTCAATTCTTCTTTAATTTCCTGGTTGACCCATTCATTTTTTAGAAGGATGCTGTTGAGTCTCCATGTATTTGTGCTCTTTCCACATTTCCTCTTGTGATTGAGTTCTAGCTTCAGAGCATTGTGGTCTGAAAATATGCAGGGAATGATCCCAATCTTTTGATACCTGTTGAGACCTAATTTATGACCCAGGATGTGATCTATTCTGGAGAATGTTCCATGGGCACTAGAGAAGAACGTGTATTCTGTTGCTTTGGGGTAGAATGTTCTGAATATATCTGTGATGTCCATCTCATCCAGTGTGTCATTTAAGACCTTTATTTCCTTGTTGATCTTTTGCTTGGATGATCTGTCCATTTCAGTGAGGAGTGTGTTAAAGTCTCCAACTATTATTGTATTCTTGTCAATGTGTTTCTTTGATTTTGTTATTAATTGGTTTATATAGTTGGCTGCTCCCATGTTAGGGGCATAGATATTTAAAATTGTTAGATCTTCTTGTTGGACAGACCCTTTGAGTATGATGTAGTGTCCTTCCTCATCTCTTATTATAGTCTTTGGCTTAAAATCTAATTGATCTGATATAAGGATTGCCACCCCAGCTTTCTTCTGATGTCCATTAGCATGGTAAATTGTTTTCCACCCCCTCACTTTCAATCTGGAGGTGTCTTCAGGTCTAAAATGAGTTTCTTGTAGGCAGCATATTGATGGGTTTTGTTTTTTTATCCATTCTGAAACCCTGTGTCCTTTGATTGGGGCATTTAGCCCATTTACATTCAGGGTAACTATCGAGAAATATGAATTTAGTGCCATTGTATTGCCTGTATGGTGATTGTTACTGTATAATGTCTCTGTTCCTTTCTGGTAATACTTTTAGGGTCTCTCTTTGCTTAGAGGACCCCTTTCAATATTTCCTGTAGAGCTGGTTTGGTGTTTACAAACTGTTTCAGTTTTTGTTTGTCCTGGAAGCTTTTTATCTCTCCTTCTATTTTCAATGATAACCTAGCTGGATAAAATATTCTTGGGTGCATGTTTTTCTCGTTTAGTGCTCTGAATATATCATGCCAGTTCTTTCTGGCCTGCCAGGTCTCTGTGGATAAGTCTGCTGCCAATCTAATATTTTTACCATTGTATGTTACAGACTTCTTGTCCCGAGCTGCTTTCAGGATTTTCTCTTTGTCGCTAAGACTTGTAAATTTTACTATTAGATGGCGGGGTGTGGGCCGATTCCTATTGATTTTGAGGGGTGTTCTCTGCACCTCCTGGATTTTGATGCTTGTTCCCCTTGCTATATTAGGGAAATTCTCTACAATAATCCTCTCCAATATACCTTCTGCTCCTATTTCTCTTTCTTCTTCTTCTGGAATCCCAATTATTCTAATGTTGTTTCGTCTTATGGCATCACTTATCTCTCGAATTCTCCCCTCGTGGTCCAGTAGTTGTTTGTCTCTCTTTTGCTCAGCTTCTTTATTCTCTGTCATTTGGTCTTCTATATCACTGATTCTGTCTTCTGCCTCATTTATCCTAGCAGTAAGAGCCTCCATTTTTGATTGCACCTCATTAATAGCTTTTTTAATTTCAACTTGATTAGACTTTAGTTCTTTTATTTCTCCAGAAAGGGCTTTTATTTCTCCTGACAGTGTTTCTCTAATATCTTCCATGCCTTTTTCGAGCCCGGCTAGAACCTTGAGAATCGTCATCCTGAATTCCAGATCTGACATATTACCAATGTCTGAATTGATTAGGTCCCTAGCCTTCGGTCCTGTCTCCTGCTCTTTTTTTTGTGGTGAGTTTTTCCGCCTTGTCATTTTGTCCAGATAAGAATCCGCTGTTCTCCTTGTTAAGTGAACTTGGTCTTGGCTGGATTTCTTTGATCTTCTGGGGGAGGGGCCTGTTGTAGTGATTCTCAAGTGTCTTTGCTCCAGGCAGAATTGCACGACCCTTACCAGGGGCCGGGCTGAGTAATCCTCTCAGGTTCGCTTTCAGGAGCTTTTGTTCCCTGAACGCGCTTTCTGTAGAGTTCTGGAGGACGGGAATGAAAATGGCGGCCTCCCAATCTCCGGTTCAGAGGAGCCAAGAGCTAGGGGCCCCAGTCTTCAGTGCGCCTTCAGAGAAAAGCATTTAATCCCTCCGGTCTCCCCAGCCCCCGTTTGCGCTCGGATACCACGCGCGCCCAGAGACCGTGCGCGCTCGGAGAAAATCGTGCGTCATCAGTCCCGTCTCACTGGCTTCTGGGAGTGCTCCGAGCTCACCCAGCCTGTGACCAAGCGTCTCTGTCTCTGGCAGAGTCCCACCTGGAGTCTCGAACCCCGTAGATCCCTGAGCTCTCCCAGGTCGGAGTCTCCCCAGATCTTGTGGGGACCCCTCGCACAGAGCACCGGCCCGCGCCACAGACCACTAGGAAACCTCGGCTCTGTCTCCGCAGCCAGCTTCCCCGCTCTAATACCTGTGAGCTCTGCGACACTCAGACACCCCCGATCCTTCTGTGACCCCTCGGGACCTGAGTCCACATTGTCCCCGTGAGGTCTTCTCCCCAGTTTAGCCTCTGGAGCGATGTCCCTCCATGGAGCCGACTTTTAAAAGTCCTGATTTTGTGCTCCGCCGCTTGCCGGGAGCCGGCCCCTCCCACTGGGGTCTATCTTCCCGTCGCGTTGGATTCACTTCTCTGCTGGTCCTACCTTTTAGAAAGTGGTCGATTTTCTGTTTTTAGAATTGTTGTTTTTCTTCTCTTCAATCTCCTATTGGATTCATAGGTGTTCGGAATGGTTTGATAGGCTATCTAGCTGATCTCCTGCTGTCTGATGTCGTCTCAGCCTGCTACTTCTCCGCCATCTTGACTCCTCCCCCACTCCTCATATTTCTTATCTTTGAGTTCTCTCCCCACGTTTCCTGGAACTTTTTTCATGTCTTTTATATCAACCCTTCCTTCAAAGCAAAAGAAGGAAGACTTCTGGCATTATTGTGAATGATGTCATGATTCCACATAATTAAAAAATATTTGTCTTTGCAGCATTACAGCCAACTGCTGGATGAAAAGAGACTTAACCTAATAAATGGGCCTTTAGGGCTTCAAGTAAACTTTCTTGTTAAGTCTAGTATAATCTCCAAATGATAGGCAAGGCAACAGAACATGCAATTATGAGTATAAAGTTTGCAGGAAATTAGAATGATACAGACTGCTGATCTAAATAGCTTTATCAGCACTTTTTTTGGTTAGAGTGATACAGATTGCTGGTCTAAATAATATTATCAGCACTTTCATTGCTGATTTTGAGATTATCTCTAACTTTACCAAAATTATCCTTCACCATTTACTGTGTTGAACTGGAATTTAGCTTCCCCACCATAAAAGAAGATATGCTAATTATTGACAAAGACTCTAGATAATGACTTTGGAAATAAAGAGCATTGAAGTTCTATTGCTAAAAGTTCTGATAATCCAATATCTAACTGTAGGCATTTATGCATGCACATTTTTAAAAGAAGTGTACAAATAGATTTTTAAAGTCCATACAATCACAATGTGGAAAGAGCATTATATTATAACTTAGTGAAAAATAATTTGGTTCTCAGATTTCTAGTAGCATCTTACTCTTAGGTGTTTTTCTAAGATGTTACCTGTAATAGCTTTTACTCCATCCATTCCATCTGTTAAAATATTGACACCAAACTTCCCATTAGTTGTTAGAACAAACAAACAAACAAAAGGTTTAGTTGAGATCCAGAAAAAGATGGAGCTTTAGAATAAAAACATGAAGTATCTATGCTGTGAAAAAACTCCAGGTAGAGTCTGGTATTTCCACTATTTAATTTGAGTACATTTTCAATTCGTAATTTCAGGCTTTCTAGGGTTTGATCTGTATTAGTAAAATGGACTCTGAGACTCTAGGAAAGATATTTTGTGATGTCACACTAGTTCATAAAATCTTAGAAGACAATTCATGCTGTCTGTGTTTTCTCTGGAAACTTTTAGTTCCAGCAGGGACACAAAGCTCGTGCAGGTACCAAGAGTAAAGAAGTAAAGACCAGAATTCTCATCTCACATATTTTACTAATGCGCTTTCTGTTCTTTTTAATCAGTGTCCATTTCAGAATGGCTGGTGACTAGTTATTAGTCTACCATTGCAGCAATAGTTATTAGTTCTTTATTACTCCAAATAATTATTTTTTTCTTATTGTTTTCTGCTTATTTCAGTTCATTTCTTGATTCATCCTTCCACACTCATTAATTATCTATTCATTCACTCATTCATACATAAAGGGAGACTGATATAAAGCCTCATTCCAAGGAACCACCAAACAGACCAAATAATGACAATTCTTAGGGAATAAGGCTTTGAAAGAGCTCCACTCCACTGTTCCTGCCAGTCGCTTCCAGGCTATTAGTTTTCACTGCAAATACAGAATGTTATTTTTCAAGATTATTATGGAGCTATAAGACAGAGGATGGGAATAGGGCAAGTTAAAACATCACAAAGCTCACTATTCTTAAGGAGATTTAGTCTTTTATTTCTTAAAAAAAAAGGCTCCCCAGATTGCAGCAAACCTTTGGTTAATGTCCAGTCCTAAAAATATTAATTTTGATAGTTTTTGCCAGCTTTCTCACCGTTTTTATGGAAGAGAGAGTATTTGGTGGCTCTTACTCTGCCTTTTATCTGACATCCCTAGGTGAGTTTCTAAACTAATGAAACTAGATGAAAAGCTAAAAATTACCTTACCTGGCAATTATTGATAGCTCCACCTAATCATCTTCTCCTGATATCCCAGTAAAACTTAAAAGCATAAAGAAAATAAGTAAAAAAGTAACTACATGCTTTTCATTGGTACGTTGGTGCATTGGTCCTGGAAAATTAGGGAATGATTTAATAAAAAATACCTTTTGGAAAAAACCCTCACCCTATTAGAAGGGTATGAGACCCATGGAAAAGATATAACTAAACAGTACCTGAATCACATGAGAAAAACATATTTATATCTAAGAGGCAGTATTCAGTAAAATGTTTCTAGGTGATATTTCTTGATCTCATCGGATTGTGCCCAGCTAAACATATTCTGTTTTAAAGTTTATTTAAAGTGGTGATTACTCTGTGATTCATCATACTTCAATTCTGATTAATATTTATATTAATACCTATACCTATAATACCTATAATTCTGACCCTGAATCATGAAATCTGGTCCAAAGATATGGTGATCCATGCCTACATATAACTAGGAAAAATGTCATACATATTGGCTGAAACCCCGTAGCCTTGTTCCTGTGAAAGCAAAATTCTCAGCTTCAACTAGAATACTAAGAATTATGATATATTTGACATTAAGCTCCTTCAGTCAAGGAGTATGTTTATTTTTATTCACTACTGTATCTCTAGCACTTAGCATAACACCTGTTTATAGTGCTCAGTAAATATTTGATGAATAAATGAACACGGAAAAAGTACCAACTTTAGACTGATATATTAAGAGAAAGAATCATTCTTATTTCAGCTACATAAGTCCTATAAAAAATATCAGCCTCAAAACCCACTTTTCACAAAGGTACAAAGACACCTAAATCACTCACCATCAACTGGTGGAGTTAGAGTAAGGTCATTAAGTTCCTCAGCTGGAAGTTTGACTGCCATGTTTTCAAGAATAGAGTCAAGGTCATGGTCATCAACCTGCAATCCTATAAAAAAGAAAGACATGAGGAAATTAAAATAAAAGTTAAAATATAATATTAATTCCTATATATAGTGGTTATTCATTTCATCATGAAAAAGAGGTTAAGGACATTTAAGTGTTTAAAGAGCCATTAATGAACTAAAATTAATCTACTCACTTATAATCAATACATCCAATATTGAAGATAAGCTTGCATAATAATACATTGAGATAGGGCTGAGAAATCATTCAGGTTAATTTTGGCAGCAAAACAGCAAATCTAACAGTTTTTAATACAAATATCTCCACAAATCAAGTTCATTTTGTCACCGTATTTCAAGATATACTATCTTAAATTTTTATAGCTAGGCCTAAATTTTATTATTTCCACATCCAAAATTGAAGTAAACCTAAATACTTAGAACATCTTTTAAATATAAAACAGAAAATTATTTCATCAATAAGAACATATATATTAAAACTATTATGAAAATATATATGAGAATGGGAGGAGGCAATATTTAATAAAAAGCGAAACGCAAGAGTCTCAATCTGAATTCTCAATATGCATCTCACTCACCTTTTATATCTTCTGGGCAAGTCAGCAACTTATTCTTATACATATTTCTACTAGCTGTAGGTGGAAGAAACACATAATTTAGGTCATAGAGAAAATACCTAGGCATGATAAAACAATACCAAATATCCAAGTTCAGAAATATAGATCATAAAATAATTTGATCCTAAAATTTACCTAATATCTCCTAGAAATAATAAAACAAAAAATGAAAAGAAAATTCTTAATGTGTATGGTAAATCTATCAATTCTTTAGCACCTGAGACAATTATTAATACCTACCATGCCAAAGCAAAATACTTCCATATGTTGTATTTTTTTCTGACTCCACCTTTTTTTCCCTCTAGTAGTATAGCTCTACATCTCTCCTCCTGTTTGTTTCCTAGAGGTCTTAACCAAAGGCCTCGCAATGAAATGAAAAATAACTATTAATATTCCTTTTTCCAAATGGCAAGAATTATGATTGATGGGACTGTTGACTTACATGTTTTAAATGGCAACTTATATATTCCTATATATTAAAAATAATCATCTTTAAAATTATGGATATTTTTATGAGACTGAAATTATGAATATTTTTAAATGCTGACTTATAAATTATCTAAAATAAACAGAGTACTAAATAATTAAAAATTTAAAAAAGATTTAAGGATATAACCCTAATTCCCTGAAGATTCTACCTGATATGTGCATTTCTGAAAAACTGCCTTGATGATCTCTTGAAGGCAATATGAACTATTTTGAAGACTATTCTGATATTTGAAATGCCTGATATTTGAAATGCCAACCATTTAATACAAATTGGTGTAGCCACTTTGGAAAACAGTGTGGAGATTCCTCAAAAACTTAAAAATAGAGCTACACTATGACCCTGCAATTACATCACTGGGTATTTACCCCAAAGATACAGATGTAGTGAAAAGAAGGGCCATCTGTACCCCAATGTTAGCAGCAATGGCCACAGTCTCCAAACTGGAAAGAACCAACATGCCCTTCAACGGATGAATGGATAAAGAAGATACGGTCCATATATACCATGGATATATACAATGGAGTATTATGCCTCCATCAGAAAGGATGAATACCCAACTTTTGTATCACCATGGATGGGACAGGAAGAGATTATGCTGAGCGAAATAAGTCAAGCAGAGAAAGTCAATTATCATATGGTTTCACTTACTTGTGGAGCATAAGGAATAACACGGAGGACATTGGGAGATGGAAAGGAGAAGTAAGTTGGGGGAAATCAGAGGGGGAGACAAACCTTCAGAAACTGTGGACTCTGAGAAACAAACTGAGGGTTTTGGAGGGGAGGGCTTTGGAGGGGAAAGCACTGGGGGGTTTGGTGAGCCTGGTGGTGGGTATTAAAGAGGGCACATATTGCATGGACACTGGGTGTGCTGCATAAACAATGAATTTTGGAACACTAAAAAAAATTAAATTAAATTTTAAAAAAAGAAAAAAAATGAAATGCCCACCATTAACTGGAAATGACTTCTCTGGCTGCAAGTGTCCTTTAGGTGAGGGCTTTATACCCATTTTTCGCAGGACATTATCCAGCTCACTGAGGTCAGCTTCTCCTTCAAAACAAAAGAAGTAGAAAAAGATACCATTTTTTAAATATCATAATTTCAAATTATTAAAGAGAAATAAGGCATAATGTTACCTGCTAAACAACAAGCAGTCAATTGCAGACACAGAATAAGCAGTATCTTTGACATTGGTAAGAGAGATGTTCCCATAATGATGGTTATAAAGTAATATTTCACAATCAAATAAGATTCATATAATTTAAAAATTATTAGAATAATAATTTATAAAGTTTTATTATTTATTATCATAAATAACAAAGATGATATATACAAATAACTGTTTAATATAGGGTATGAAATTAAGATAGAAATCAATAGCAAGAGATCCTTGAAAAATCCTGTAAGTTTGGAAATCAAAGAATCCTTGTCTAACTAAATCATGTGTCAAAAAATAAACCAAAGAAAAAAAAACCACACTGGAAGTTAGAATATATTTTGAATTGAGTAACAATAATAATATTACATATTAAAAGTTGCAAAGGTGTGCTCAGAGGGAAATTTACAACCTTAAATGCCTACAGTAAAAAGATGAAAAGATCAATAACCCAAGGTTCTATCTCAAGAAGTTAGAAAAGAGCAGCAAATTAAACCCCCCAAAAGGAGAAGAAAAACAATGAAGACAAAAGCACAAATTACTGAAATAAAAAACAAACTTTAAATAAAATGAATACAGCCAATGGGTTTTGGGAAGACTAAGTGAAGTGCTAAATGCCTGCAGTAAGACTGACAAAGGAAAAAAAGAGAGAAAGCACAAATAACAGGTATTTCTAATGATAAAAAGGACATTACCAAGAATAGCAAAGACAAGCCTAAGGAAGTAAAACAAATTTAAAAGATTTATGCTTCAGATACCAAGACATAGTAAAGCTATGTTAAGACTGGTGCAATGACCAACAAATAGACCAAAGACAAAGAACAAAAAGAATAAGAAGTCCAGATATATAATATATGTGTATATATATATATATCCATGTGTATACACACACACACACACACACACACATTTATGGTCTTTGATTGATGAAAAAGTTAGCATTACATTAAAGTAGGGAAAGGATCATCTTTTCAGTAAATGGTGCTAAATATCCATTTAGAAACAAACTGAGGGTTACAGAAGGGAGAGGGATGCTGGGATGGGGTAGCAGGGTGATGGGTATTAAAGAGGGCACATGCTGTGATGAGCACTGAGTATTACAATTAATGAATCGTTGAACACCACATCAAAAACTAATGATGTACTGTATGTTTGCTGAATATAAAAAAAAGAAAATAGTGTCCCTTATCCCATGTCATATAGAAAAATCAATTCTGAGTGGATTATTGATCTAAATGTGAAAGAAAAATAACAAAACACCCAGAAGGTAAAACAGGAAAAGTGTTCATGACACTAGTGTATGCAAGGATTTCTTTTGTGTGTGTGTGTGGTTTTAATTGAAAATTTTTTTTGTATTTTTAATTTAATTTAAGCTTTATTTAAACATATAATGTAACCCCACCACCCTCTCCCAACCCCTCTCCTCCCCACCCCCCTCAGTTTGTTTTATGACATTAAGAGTCTCTTTTGGTTTGTCTCCCTCCCGATCCCATCTTGTTTCATTTTTTCTTTTCCTACCACCTTAACTCCAGCATGGAGGTTCCTCAAAAAATTGAAAATAGAGCTACCTTATGCAAGGATTTCTTAAACAAGCCCCCAAACACTCTATAAAAGAATAGATTGACTAGCTCAACTATATGTGAAAAAGAGAAACTTTTGTTCATCGGAAGATAAAATATAACAGGAGACCCTCTGCAGTGCTGTCAACACTCTGGCAGAGAAGCTGAGGTCACCACTAACCTTGAAATACTATAGTGGAGACAAAATTCTTTCAGCAATACAGATAACCAAAGTGCATTGTTGTGAGTGATGGTGCTGTTGGTAAAATGTGCCTTCTGATATTCTACACAACAAACAAATTTCCATCTGAGTATGTACTGACTGGTTTTTGTTTTTTTGTTGTTTTTTGAAGATTTTATTTATGTATCTGGGAGAGAGAGAGAGAGCACGAGCATACGTGCATGAGCATGGGGGGAGCAGCAGAGGCAGAGGGAGAAGCAGACTCCCAGCTGAGCAGGGAGCCCAACGTGAGGTTCAATCCCAGGACCCCGAGATCATGACCTGAGCCAAAGGCAGAGGCTTAACTGACAGCCACCCAGGCACCCCCTGCACTGCCTGTTTCTGACAACTGTGCAGTCACAGTTATGGTTGATGGAGAGCCATACAATCTTGGGCTTTCTGATACTGCAGGGCAAGAGGATTACTACAGCATATGACCACGGAATTATTCACCAACAGATGTATTTCTAGTCTGTTATTCAGTGGTCGCTCCATCCTCATCTGAAAATGTGAAGGAAAAGAGGGTACCTGAGATAACTCACCACTGTCCAAAGACTCTTTTCTTGCTGGATGGGACCCAAATTGATCTCAGAGATGGCTCCTCTATGATTGAGAAACTTGCCAAGAACAAACAGAAGCCTGTCACTCCAGAGATTGCTGAAAATTGGCCCATGACCTGAAGGTGGTCAGATATGTGGAGTGTCCTGCACTAGCATAAAAAGGCTTAAAGAATTTATTTGACCAGGCGATATTGGCTGCCTGGAGCGTCCAGAATCAAAGAGCCCCAAGTGTACACTGCTATGAACATGTCTACAGAGTCCTTCTGCACTGCTGGTGTCTGCTTGTACTAAAAGCAATGTTAAATCAAACTAAAGATGAAAAATGAAAAAAAATTTTTTTTGCAATAATGACCAATGCCCTTCATCTACCCACATGCACTCAAGTGAGTCAAGGTCCATAGGTATTGTCCCCCCCACCTCGATACTAGTTAATCTGAATAACTGTGTATTGTCAGAAAAATGATTAGTACTAGTTTTTGTTTTGTCATTTCAAAAATATGTCTTTGTTTAAAAACAAGGCATGCTTGTGATGACTCTGCAACAGACTGATTTGGGTTGTTGAAGCTGCTCCCAGGCTCCATCCACACTGGAGAATAACCTGGAACATCTAGGTTGTTGGGGGTGTTTTTTGTTTCCTTTTTTTTTTTTTGTAGGGGGGAGAGTGTACATGGGGGGGATGTTTTTATTTAGTCATGTTTTTTAAATTCATTAACCACTGGACAGCCCTTAAGGGGAGGAGGATGGATTGATTCCACATTCCACTTCCTAGAGCTAGTTTACAACACTTGTTCCCCACCTGGTGTTCTTAGGAAGGAGTATAGTAAAAGCCTCAATAACATACTTTGAAAGTTTCTTTCTCTCCACCCTTGAGTAGGTCCAGTACTTGATGAAACTCATGAAGCTAGGTGGAACCTGTTCTGTTCCTCCTCTTTTCTAGAATGCACTATATATGGGACTGTGACTTGCAAGGAAATTTGTTTGCCATTTGCTGATATTTTATTTTTAAAATTTTATTATGTTATGTTAGTCACCATATAGTACATCTTTAGTTTTTGATGTAATGTTCCATAATTCACTGTCTGTATAACACCCAGTGCTCCCTGTAATATGTGCCCTCCTTAATACCCATCACTGGGCTAACCCATTCACCCCACCCTCTCCCTTCTGAAACCCTCTGTTTGTTTCCTGTAGTCCATAATCTTTCATGGTTCATCTCCCCCTCTGATTTCCCTCCCTTCATTTTTCCCTTCCTTCTCTTAATGTCCTCCATGCTGTTCCTTATGTTCCACATATAAGTGAAACCATATGATAATTGTCTTTCTCTGCTTGACTTATTTCACTTAGCATAAACTCCTCCAGTTCCATTCATATCTATGCAAAAGGTAGGTATTCATCCTTTCTGATGGCTGAGTAATGTTCCATTGTATATGTGGACCACATCTTCTTTATCCATTCATGTATTGAAGGGCATCTTGGCTCCTTCCACAGTTTGGCTATTGTGGACATTGCTGCTATGAACACTGAGGTGTATGAGGCCCTTCTTTTCACCACCTCTGCATCTTTGGGGTAAATACTTGGTAGTACAATTGCTGATATTTTTTTTGAAGTTAATTGTAACTTCTTTCATTGATAAATGAATAAAAGTGCCACACCTTTTGAAAAACACCAAATGGACTGAGTATATAATTTAAACATTTTTTCCCGTCAAAAAAAGATGATAAAATACAAGTGAAAAGGTAAAATATACAGTGAGATATTTACAATTTATAAAACTGCAATGGACTTGTATCCAGAATACATAGAAAACTATAAATAAAAGACAAGAAACAAAATATTCAGCACGGACTTCCAGGGAAGATAGTGAATTGGGGATTGTAAGCTCATCTTGTCCCATAGATAAACCTATATACATCCACACATCAGTGTTAACTGACTCCGAAAATGACATGAAGACTGGTAGCACAGACCTTCCACAGTTAATTGAAGAGAAGCAGTTACACCGAAAAAAAAAAAAAAAAAAAAGGTAGAGACATGTTTGGAACCAAAACTCCTAGGAAGACTAACCACAAATGGGAACATGGACAAGGGAAAAAACAGACCTCATACCAGGCACCCCAGACATGGGGGACTAGCACTGTGAAGATGAATCCCATAGCATTTGGCTTTAAAAACCAGAGGAGCTTAACTTTGGCATTTTTACAATCAGTGGATTGCAGTGAGAACTTCAAGAAAGAGACAGAAAATATAAAGAAGAACCAGAGATGAAGAACTCATTAACTGAAATTAAAAATACACTAGAGTGAATAAATGGGCTAGAGGAAGAAGAAGAACAGATCAGCAAGCTGAAAAACAGTAATGGAAAGTAGTTAATCTGAATAGGAGAAAGAAAAAAGAATAAGAAAAAATGAGAAGAGATTAAGGTAACTCAGTGACACCATCAAGTATAACATCATTAGCATTATAGGGATCCCAGAAGAAGAAGAAAGAAAAGAGCACAGAAAATGTATTAGAAGATATAATAGTTGAAAACTTCCCTAATCTGGGGAAGGAAACAAATCCAGATTCGAAGACACAGAGATTCCCCAACAAAATCAACACAGGAAGTCCACACCAAGACATAGAATAATGAAAATGGCAAAAAATAGTGGTAAAGAGAGTACTTTAAAAGCAGCAAGAGAAAACAGTTATATACTAGGGAAACTCCATAAAGTTACCAGCTGATTTTTTAGCAGAAACTTTGCAGGCCAGAAGGAAGTGATTAAAAGTGCTGAGGGGGGAGCCTACAACCAAGAGTACTCTATCCTTAGGATGCCTGGGTGGTTAAGGGTCTGCCTTCAGCTCAGGTCATAATCCCAGGGTCCTGTGATTGAGTCCCACACATAGGGATCCTTGCTCAGCAGGGAGCCTGTTTCTCCCTCTGCCTGATCTGCCTGCGGGTCTCTATGCTTCTGCTCTCTGAAAAATAAATAAATAAAATCTTTAAAAAAATACTCTATCCAGCAAGGCTATCATTCAGGATAGAAGGAAAGATAGAGTTTCCCAGACAAACAAAAGTTAAAGGAGTTCCTCACCACTAAACCAGCCTTATAAGAAATGTTAAAAGGAATTCTTTGGAAAAGAAAGGCCATAATCAAGAATAAGAATATTAGAAAAGGAAAAAATTTCACAAATACATACAAACATATGAAAAGGAGTAGATTAATCACTTATAAAACCAGTATGGAGGTTATATCACAAAAGCAGTAAAATCAACTGTAGCTATAAAAATCAGTCAAGGTTAAATAAAGTTGAAAAAAAAATCAGTCAAGGGGGGATGCCTGGGTGGCTCAGTTGGTTAAGCTGCTGCCTTCAGCTCAGGTCATGACCCCAGGGTCCTGGGATCGAGTCCCACATCAGGCTGCTTGCTCAGGGGGGAGCCTGCTTCTCTCTCTGCCTCTGCCTGCCACTCTGCCGGTTTGTGTGCTCTCTCTCTCCGACAAATAAATACATAAATACATAAATAAAATCTTTTTTTTTTTACTTTATTTAAGCTTTATTTAAACATATGATGTAACCCCACCACCCTCACCCAACCCCTCTTCCCCCCACCCTCCTCAGTTTGTTTTATGACATTAAGAGTCTCTTTTGGTTTTTCTCCCTCCCGATCCCATCTTCTTTCATTTTTACTTTTCCTACCACCTTAACTCCCACCCCCGTTGCATCTCCACTTCCTCATATCAGGGAGATCATGTGGTAGTTGTCTTTCTCCAGTTGACTTATTTTGCTAAGCATAATACGCTCTAGTTCCATCCATGTGGTCGCAAATGGTAAGATTTCATTTCTTTTGATGGCTGCATAGTATTCCATCGTATATATAAAATCTTTTTAAAAAAGCAGGATGTATGACATCCTTGTCTTAAAAAAAAAAAAGAAATTTCTGTTAAAAAAAATCAGTCAAGGGATTCACAAAATAAAAGGATGTAAAGTATGGTATCATATATGTAAAACATGGGGCTGGGTAAAAATTTAGTGCTTTTAGAATGGTTCAAACTTAAGTAACCAGCAACCTAGTATAGATTTCTATAGATATCTTATGCATAAGGTATTATATATAGACCTAATGGTAACCATAAATCAAACACCTATAATAGAAATACAAAAAAGGAGAAAGATATTCAAGCATATCACTGAAGAAGGCCATCAAACCACAAAGGAAGGGAGAAAGAGAAGAAAGGAACAAAGAAGAACCGCAAAAAATCAATCATAAAACAAGTAACAAAATGGCCATAAGTACACACCTATTGATAATTACTTTGAATGTAAATGGACTAAACACTTCAATCAAAAGACGTGGGGTGGTGGGGTTACATCATATGTTTAAATAAAGCTTAAATAAAGTAAAAAAAAAAGAATGAGAAAAATAAAAATTACTCGTTAAACTATCAAAAAAAAAAAAGACGTGGGGTGATGAAATGGATAAAAAAGCAAGATCTATCTATACGCTGCATAGAAGAGACTCATTTCAGACCTAAAGACACATGCAAATTGAAAGTGAAGGGATGGAAAAACAGTCATGCAAATGGAAGTGGAAAAAAAAGCTGGGGTAGAAATACTTATATCAGACAAAACAGACTTTAAAACAAAGGCTGTAATAAGAGACAACAAGGACATTACATAATGATAAAGGTAACAATCCAACAAGAACATAAAACAATTATAAATATTTAGGCACCTAACATGGGAGCACCCAAATACATAAAGCACCTATTGATACATATGAAGGAAGAAATCAATAGTAATACAGTAACAGCAGAGGACTTTAACACCCCACTTTCATCAATGGATAGAATATCCAGACAAGGAATCAACAAGGAAATGGTGCCTTTGAATGACACATTAGACCAGATGGATTTGGAAGATATATTTAGAACATCTCATCCGAAAACAGTGGAACACAAATTCTTTTCAAGTGCATATGGAACATTCTCCAGAACAGATCACATTAGGCCACAAAACAAGTCTCAGCAAATTCAAAAAGATTGAAGTTGGCAACCTACAGATTGGGAGAAGATATCTGCAAATGTCATATCAAATAAAGGGTTAGTATCCAAAATATATAAAGAAATTATACAACTGACCAATAAAAAAAAACCAAATTAGCCAATTAAAGAATGGGCAGAAGACATGAACAGAATTTCTTCAAAGAAAAAATACAGATGGCGAATACATGAAAAGATACTCAATAACACTCTTCAACAGGGAAATGCAAATCAAAGCTACAATGAAATATCACCTCACACCTGTCAGAACGGCTAAAACCAAAAACACAAGAAGCAGTTGTCAGCGAGGATGCAGAGAAAGGGGAACCCTCCTACACTGTTGGTGGGAATGCAAGCTGGTGCAACTGCTCTGGAAGACAGCATGGAGGTTCCTCAAAAAATTGAAAATAGAGCTACCTTATGACCCAGCAATTGCATTACTGGGTATTTACCCTAAAGATCCTTCTCCATCTTTTAATTGTGCCTTCTGAACATCCCCAGATGTGAAAGATGATCTCAGAATCAACGTAATCAAGTGCTTTGCACTCTATATGGATTCAGAAAATGGGAGACAGGATTCATTCTTACTCTAGAAGTAGAGTTTTTTTCTGAGATTTTGCATGGTTTTTATCATCACAAAATTAATCTGGTTTCAGAAAAGCTCTTTTTTTTTTTTTTTTAGAAAACCGCTTACATACCGGTATCAAAAGATTGGGATCATTCCCTGCATATTTTCAGACCACAATGCTCTGAAGCTAGAACTCAATCACAAGAGGAAATTTGGAAAGAGCACAAATACATGGAGACTCAAGAGCATCCTTCTAAAGAATGAATGGGTCAACCAGGAAATTAAAGAAGAATTGAAAAAAACCATGGAAACAAATGATAATGAAAACACAACAGTCCAAAATCTGTGGGACACAGCAAAGGCAGTCCTGAGAGGAAAATATATAGCGATACAAGCCTATCTCAAGAAACAGAAAAGGTCTCAAATAGAAAAACGCTTATATAAAGCCTCAAGACCAAACTTTCCCAAAGGGCTTTTTATATCTAAAATATAAAATAAAATGAGTTACCATCAACTGGAAGTTTTCTTCTTAGCTCTCCATCTTCTTCTTTGGTGAGCTCAATGCCCATGCTTCTTAGTACCTCATTCAGGTCTCTGATAGCTACCATTTCTCCTTAAGAAAGATAAAAAATATATATGAAAATTCCTACCAGTGTTGAAATGTTCCATCTATTTTATCTATGCATTATAGATCTTTTCTTGGCAGGGATATACAAGACCTGTGGAACATGAGTCAGTATATGTGGAGATTATACATGATTAGAATGAGGCTCTCTGCCCTTAAACCTTTTTGGAGACATAAACATACACACCATTAATTTCTAAAGGGAACAGAATTACTTTCCAGAGTATAATTCTTATGGTAGAAATAGGCAGTTGTAGTGAAATGAGAAAACGGCCATGGCTGAAGTAAGAACACATGGGTTTGAATATTGTTCTCTACTAGTTATTACCTACTGGAATTTAGGTAAACAACCTAACTTCTTGGAGTCCTAGTTTTCTGTTGTATGAAATGAAGATGAGACTATTTGTCTCAGAGCTTCTGTGAAGATAAAGTAACACTTAAGGTGTAGAACTCTGTCAGAGGCTTGATACATTTTATTTTATTTTTTTAAAGATTTTATTTATTTATTTGACAGACAGAGATCACACAAGTAGGCAGAGAGGGGAGGGGAGAAGCAGGCTCCCTGCCGAGCAGAGAGCCGGATGCAGGACTCAATCTCAGGACTCTGGGATCATGACCTGAGCAGAAGGCAGCGGCTTAACCCACTGAGCCACCCAGGCATCCCAGGCTTGGTACATTTTAATAGCTACCTCTAAGCCAAAGTAGTATTGACTTCCTTTTTTAACTCTAACTAGATTCATTGCCTAACCAAAATCATGGAATAATTACTTTCTTATTCCGCATTTCACAATTAACCTGAAATAATAAACTGTTTCTTCTCTTGGAAAATTTGTTAAAATTTGTATCAGTGGGGTGCCTGGGTGGCTCAGTGGGTTAAGCCACTGCCTTTGGCTCAGGTCATGATCCCAGGGTCCTGGGATGGAGTCCCCAGTCGGGCTCTCTGCTCAGTGGGGAGCCTGCTTCTCTCTCTCTCTCTCTCTCTCTCTCTCTCTCTCTCTCTGCCTGCCTGCCTGCCTCTCTGCCTACTTGTGATCACTCTCTGTCAAATAAATGGATAAAATCTTTAAAAATAAAATAAAATTCGTATCAATATGATCAATATAAAAAAACAACAAAGTGCTAAATAAAGTAATTTAAATTATATTGGATCCATGTGTTGGGTAGTAGCAGGATTCCTTATCAAATGATTAGGAAATAAGCGATCAATTGAGAGCTGTTTGTTAATTCATCACCCATCTTCCCTTTGAAAGTGTTCAAATCATGTAAGATTTCACTACGGTACACCTTTCTCATTAGCTAAAGACAAGGCAAAATTCAGCTCACAGAGAAAGAGAAATGGAATTCATAAACAGTTTTAAGTTTCTAAGGAAGCACTCTTCTGATTTGCCTTCTTCATTAGGAGTATCTATCTCTGTAAAAATATGGAAGTTAGGTCAAAATCTTTTCCCCCTTGGAGCAATTGTTAGTGAAATCCTGTCATGTTGAAATATGTTGTACAGGTATGACATTTTAAATGGTATTAACATATTTTTATTTTTCATATTCCTCTTCTTCCATAAAACTTTTCCTATCCAGCCATAAAATTTATATAACTCAGGGGGATTTTTTTAATTGTCAAAAGCCACTTTTTAACAAAGCAAATCTGAAGATCTAATATTTAGTTTTATTGTAAACCAAAGGGTTGAAAGGCAAATAAATAGATAGATAGATAACATAGGAAAGCTCCTTTCCTCCTCCTTCCTACGTGCTGCTTGGTAAGAAGAGGAGGGGGAAAAGTCTACTTTATGGTTTAAGAAAAGGCAGGAGAAATAGAGATAAAGATCTCTTTCTCTCAAGAAGGTTTAAGTGTTCCTGCTGCTTACTGCACATGCCCCTCATCTCTATCTACCCTTAACTCCCCTTTCCAAGTCAAACTCTAAGAGGAGGTAAGACAGAAAAACTCTAGATATTTTGGTGGAATGGGAGTGAGGGTATAGAAAAAACCAAGGAGACCTTTTGTCACACTTCCTATTTGGAACTCTGAGATCGAAACCACAGTGTGTCCAGACAACATGACATTGTCACCGGAACAGATATTGTGGTATGGTGTCTACAGGCAAGAGAGGGGGCTAGTTGCTACCCAGTTGCCCTCTCTGGCTTTGTATATATGAAAGATATTTAGTTATTCCCATGTCCTCCCAGTAAGCCAAATGGAGGTTTTCTCAGAGATGGAGGTGAGTGGATCCACCATGGGACACCAAGTCAAAGGGAAAGAATGAACCCTAGCAGAGGCGATGGAGTAGACAGTACAGTCTGGGGACTAACAGAATCCTTGACTGAGACTCACAGGACCTCATCACCAGTGAGGGCTAAGGCTTAGCCAGACAAATTAGTGAAAGAAGGACCATAGATCCTTGACTTTGCTAAAAAACAAAAACAAAAAAACAAACAAACCAGACCACAAGTTTCTCAAGCAGCGAACTTCAGCAGGAGACGTCAACAGGGTGCTCAGGACTCATGACATGGGAGATGTTGTTAAAGAGGCTATCAAGAACCCAGAGGGAGGGGGGCCTGGGTGGCTCAGTGGGTTAAGCTTCTCTCTGCCTTGGGCTTGGGTCATGGTCTCAGGGTCCTAGGATCAAGCCCTGCATTGGGCTCTCTGTTCAGTGGGGAGCCTGCTTCCCCCTTCTCTCTCTGCCTACTTATGATCTCTCTCTCTATCAAATAAATAAATAAAATCTTAAAAAAAAAAAGAACCCAGAGGAAACAAGGTCTGGCCACCCTCTCTACCAGCAGGACACCCAAGCCATCCCTGACACTGGGATGTTTTTCTGAGGGGTAGAGGGTAAGAGGGAGAAAGTCTTGAAATATTGAGAATTTCCCAAAATAAACTGGATCAACCAAGAGAAACTTTTTATTTTAAACCAGAAGAAAGTAGGTTAAGCTTTATTTTTTTTAAAGTTTTTACTTGAATTCCAGTTAGCTAACATACAGTATAATATTAGTTTCAGGAGTATAATACACTGGTTCAACACTTCCATGTAACAACTACTGCTCATCACAAGCGCATCCATAATCCCCATCACCTGTTTAACCCATCCCTCACCCACCTCTCCTCTGGTGACCATCAGTTTGTTCTCTATAGTTAAGAATCTGTTTCTTGGTTTGCCTATCTCTTTCTCCCCCTCCCCAGCCTTTGTTCATCTGTTCTGTTTCTTAAATTCCACATATGAGGGAAATCATGTGGTATTTGTCTTTCTCTGACTGACTTATTTCCCTTGGGATCATAGCCTCCATCCATGTCACTTCAATGGCAAGATTTCATTCTTTTTTAAGGCTTAGTAATATTCCTCATACATATGCCACATCTTTTTTTTTTTCTTTCTCAAATCTAGGGTTAGGGTTAGGGCCAGCGGGAGGGTATGTGCCTGGTATCCTGCAGTTCAGAGATCAATCTCAAAGGGTTACCCTAAACCTAACCCTGGAGAGGTCTCTGAAACTAGATGAAATTTAATTGGCCGACTTAAGTCCTGTCCTCTCATGTTCCAACATCTTCCACCCCACTCACAGTCAAAATAGGATGGGGATGAAGAGGGAAAGTAGTTAGAAAAAAATAAAGAACACTTTGTTTACTACATGGTGTATTAAATTTGATTCTGCTACATATACACACCTATTTCTTTAGCATTTTTTCTTTCTGATTACTTTCCTACTTCCTCCTTCTATTTCTCTCAGGTCATTTGTCTTTTCTATATTTAGATGTCAGGTCTATCAGTGATTCCAGAATACCTGTAGATATTGTTTAATCCTGATGGCAAAACCCATGAATGAATGATTTGCTAGTATCAACATACTAAAAACTAAATAAAACACTTTTCTCTTCCAAGATAATGATATCTAGCTAACATTTTTCTCAACATACCATATTATGTCACTTATATGTGGAATCTAAAAAACAAAACAAATGAATAAGCATAAAAAACAGAAACAGATTCATAAATACAGAAAGCAAACTGCTGGTTGCCAGAGGAAAGGGGACTGGGGCGTCCATGAAATAGGTCTATACCTTTCTAAGTGGTACAAACTTCTAGTCACAGAGACAGAAAGTATGGCATAGGGAACATAGTCAATAATATCATAATAACATTGTATTGTGACAGGTGGTAACTGCACTTACCGTGGTGAGCATTTGGTAATGTGTATAATTATTGAATCACTATTGTACACTTGAAACTAATATAACATTGTATGTCAACTATACTTCATTAATAAAAAAATCATTAAGAACACTATTGTAAAAGTATGTTTCAAAAGCATAGTATCAGGGCGCCTGAGTGGCTCAGTGGGTTAAAGCCTCTGCCTTTGGCTCTGGCCATGATCCCATGGTCCTGGGATCAAGCCTCACTTTGGGCTCTTTGCTCAGTGGGGAGCCTGAGTCTTCCTCTCTCTCTGCCTGCCTCTCTGCCTATCTATGATCTCTATCTGTCAAATAAATAAATAAATAAATCTTAAAGAAAAAGAAAGCATAGTATCTTAGTTTTACATCAACTTCTCACATGCAACAGCTTTCACTTTATTCATTAGTTTATTAGGTTCAACTTTTCCGTCATCTGTAAAACGAGATATGAATTACAGAGATCACAATGAGATTCAAGAACAGAATATGAAATTCTTTTTTTTTTAAGATTTTATTTATTGGGATGCCTGGGTGGCTCAGTTGGTTAAGCGGCTGCCTTCGGCTCAGGTCATGATCCCAGCATCCTGGGATCGAGTCCCACATCGGGCTCCTTGCTCAGCAGTGAGCCTGCTTCTCCCTCTGCCTCTGCCTGCCACTCTGTCTGCCTGTGCTCGCTCCTGCTCTCTCTCTCTATCTGACAAATAAATAAATAAAATCTTTAAAAATAAATAAATAAATAAATAAAGATTTTATTTATTCATTTGACAGACAGAGATCACAAGTAGGCAGAGAGGCAGGCAGAGAGAGAGAGGTGGAAACAGGCTCCCTGCTGAGCAGAGAGCCCTATGTGGAGCTCAATCCCAGGACCCTGGGATCATGACCTGAGCCAAAGGCAGAAGCTTTAGCCCACTGAGCCACCCAGGTGCCCCCAGAATATGAAATTCTTTTTTTTTAAGATTTTATTTATTTATTTATTTGAGAGAGAATGAGTGAGAGAGAGCATGAGAGAGGAGAAGGTCAGAGGGAGAAGCAGACTCCCCAAGGAGCTGGGAGCCCGATGCGGGACTTGATCCTGGAAGTCCGGGATCATGACCTGAGCCGAAGGCAGTTGCTCAACCAACTGAGCCACCCAGATGCCCCAGAATATGAAATTCTTAATTGTGAAACAGAGCATAGGAAATCAACAATTTCCCATGATTTTTACTACAGTTGTATTTCTATCCTCCCTCACTATATCATAAAAGCATGAAAAAATGAGTATTCTTCAAATGGTACAATGCTTTTTTAGAGTACTCAGACATTAAACTCTACTGACAGCATTAGAACAGAAACTTAAAGATTTAAAAGTATTCTCCTCCAAACCCATCATTTTGATCTAATCTCCTGACCTCTCTAATCTCTCTTTCACACTGGGAAGGAAAGAAAACTGAATTTAATGAGTGTCTACCAAGCCATGTATTGTGACAGGTGCTTTCATATACCGTATTTTAATCTTCTGTAAAGTTAATATGACTTTAAAAAAAATTAATGAAGACAACTATCACATGATCTCCCTGATATAAGGAAGTGGAGATGCAACGAGGGTGGGGGTTAAGGTGGTAGGAAAAGAAAAAATGAAACAAGATGGGATCGGGAGGGAGACAAACCAAAAGAGACTCTTAATGTCATAAAACAAACTGAGGGGGGTGGGGGGGGAGAGGGGTTGGGAGAGGGTGGTGGGGTTACATTATGTGTTTAAATAAAGCTTAAAAAAAAGCTTAAATAAAAAAAATTTTTTTTAAATCTGTTTTTCTAAAGTAAAAAAAAAAAAAAATTAATGAGGAAACTAAGCCTCAGAAAAGTTAAGATACTTGCCTACAGTTGCAAAGTTAGTATGAGACAGAAAATTGTTGCTGTCAGATTCCTAAATCAACACTTGCTTCATTTCACCAAATCAACCAGGCAGCTGGGATAGAATTTAAAAGCAGCACAATCACTTGCATTAATATTCTTAAAGCTGACCATGAGCACACTTAGTCCTCAGGAAGCACCTTCCCTAATATGATACTCCTAACCTCCAAATCAAATTTTCTCTTATATTTTTTGCCTACATATTTATTTTCCCCTTTAATTAAATGAGACTTTAAGAACAAGCACCACACTTTGTTTATCCCTCCATGGTTTGGTTGATGGACATTAGAATTGTTTCAAATTTTTAGCTATTATGAATAAAGCTACTATGAATATTCATGCACAAATTTTTTTGTGAACATATATATTCACTTGCCTTAGAAAAATGCCTACAACTGGGATTGCTGGGTCTTATAGTAAATTTATGGTCAGCTTTTTAAGAAATCGCCATACTTATCTCCACAGTGGTTAGAATACCCTCTAGCAATTGTATGAGTTACAATTGCTCCATATTATTGCTAATACTTGGTCTTGCGATCTTTTTAATTTTTGTTATTCTATGGGATGAAAAGCAGTATCTATTAATGATTTAAAGTGCATTTCTCTGATAACTAATAACATTCAGCCTCCTTTCCTGTGGTCATTGGCCACTGATATATCTTCTTTTTTCCATCATTTTACACAATCTGGTTGGGTACATAAAAATTCCACAGGAATTTTTTTAAATTTTTACTTATTAGGAATTTTTTAAAATGTAAATTCATTTTGCCCACATGCATATCTACTTTCGTGAAATGTCCACTCAAATATTTTGCTCACTTTCATTGGTTTGTCTTCTTATGCTGGAGTTGTTCTTGATATTCTGGACATCAGTCCCAAGTCACATACATTTTGCAAATATATTCTCCCAGTCTGTGTCTTGCCTTTTGTTTTCTGAACTGTGTCTTTCAGAAAATGAAGCTGTTTATCTTGATGATATCCAATTTAATCATTTTTAAAATTTCAGGCTTAGAACTCTTGGTCATTTATCTAAGAAATCTTTTTCTACCCTAAGGTCACAAACTTATTTTCTTAGATTTTCTTCAAGAAGTTCTCCTCGGGACCTGATAAATAAATAATTGACTTTGACTAAAAAATGCAAATTGGCTTTCTTCATTGAATTTTGGGTTTAGTTTTTATTGACTAATTCACTGGAAACCATCTAATACACATTGCTTTTCAAAATATACAAAAGAACTTGCCACAGATGTTACTGTAAGTTTAAAAAATTTATTATACTTATTCAAATCTCTAGCACTTTACATAGCATCGCCTATTCAGTAAATATCTGTTAAATAAATGAATTTGTTAATTAACAAATTTTTCACTCACCAGGAGATGACCTCCTATCTCTTATCCCATTCTTCTTGTTCATTTTTTTATCAGCTGTAAAATAAGAAACTAGGTCACAAAGGTAAATACTTATAATTATAGCTAACATTATAAAATTATTAATGTAAACACAGGATTTAGGGAAGTTGTATTTATTTACCTAAATACAATCTAATTTAATTCCAAATAAATATAAGGAATAGGAAAAAAGAAAGCTATCAAGAATCAATGATGAAACCAGAGAGGGAGACAAACCGTAAGAGACTCTTAATTTCAGGGAACAAACTGAGGGTTGCAGGGTGGGAGGGATGGAGTAGGGGGGTGATGGACATTGGGGAGGGTATATGCCATGGTGAGCATTGTGAACTGTGTAAGACTGATGAATCACAGACCTGTACCCCCAAAACAAATAATATATTATATATTAATTTTAAAAATAAAATAAATTTTAAAAATAGAAAAAAAAGAATCAATGAAGATTCCTGTTTCTGAGAGATAATGAATCAGTTACAAAATAACAGTTTTAATAACAATTACTTTGAAATATATAACAAGCAAAAAAATCAGAATTCAAGCTTTGTAGTATCTTTCAGGACTCAATGAGTTCCGTTTTAGGCAGTGATGAAAAGAAGACACATTTGGGGAACCTGGCTGGCTGGGTTGGTGGAGCATGTAACTCTGTATCTCCGGGTTGTGGGTTTGAGCCCCACACTGGGTATTGCTTAAAAATAAGATCTAGGGACGCCTGGGTGGCTCAGTTGGTTAAGCAGCTGCCTTCGGCTCAGGTCATGATCCCAACGTCCTGGGATCGAGTCCCACATCGGGCTCCTTGCTCAGCAGAGAGCCTGCTTCTCCCTCTGCCTCTGCCTGCCTCTCTGTCTGCCTGTGCTCGCTCCCGCTCTCTCTCTCTATCTGACAAATAAATAAATAAAATCTTTAAAAAAATAAATTAAAAAAAATAAGATCTAAAAAAAAGAGAGACATCAGCATATAGTACATCATTAGCTAACTGAACATAATAAAAAAAAAAATAAATCCTTTACCTCTCAAAAAAAAAAAAAAAGAGGCATTCATTCTGCTCATGTAAGGAGATAGGGGTGTGGCATCTTTTTTTCCTTGTTACCCAACAAAACTTTTAAGCCATTCATTTTAGTGAGCTGCCTCTTCCAATTGTGCAAACCAACCAAGAAAAATGGGGCCTGTGCTTGAGAGTCTATTGGGAGCCCTGGAAGGCAGCAGGACATACAGACATTGCTGAGAAACTACAGCCAAGGGGCAGATAGAGAAGAAATGGGAGCACTGACATCGCAGCAGGAGAGGCTGCAACAGCCAACCAATTTTCCACAGCCCCAGCATAGCATCAGATAGCAAAACATTTCCTGTGACCCAGTGAAAGGAACAGGGGTTGGTGAGAGGAGCCAAAAGCCCAACACCGGACTGTCTAGCTGAGGAGCACAGCAACAAGGGCCGGTACAGACGGCAAGATAAAATGCCAAGTGCAAAAGGACGTCAGTCAGCGAATGCCAGCATGAAGATTTAAAAATAAATGAGGATCAGAGCAGAAATATTATTATGACGGTCACCTCCATTTTGACTCCTCAACTACAGACTACCTGGCTGAAGCTGTTCCTTCATTTTCTTTTCTGTGTTGCACCACACCATGTGCATAACCGCACATGCTAGCATTTCCATTCAGAATGCTTTTACCACCTGTCCTGGCTATAAAGTCCGTGTTGGGACCAGTTAACCTCTATTCCCACTCCTCTGCAAACTGGGGGGTCAGGGACATGAGCAGCCATCTCCCCTGTATGATTCTGTTGTCACAGATGCATTTAGTCCTATTTCCTTCATATCCAGTTCCCTGTTGGTGTCAATTAGGCCTTTCCTCTTCCACGCTCCTCTTGCCTGTGGAACATTATCTGGTCCTCGCTGCAGTTCCCATCACTCCCTGACCACCTCCCTTGGTGAACCTTGTGCCTGTCTCACGTACAACCACATCACCAAAAGGGGGGATAAGATAAGGACTTCTTTAACATTTTATAATCATATAAAAACAGTAGGCAAATTGCTTAATGGTTGGGTTGTTCCACCATTTTCAACATTTTGATTATATTTTGATTAGATTTGCAACTTAAAGGATTTGTCATTGTTTCTTTAAATAATAATAATGCATCCTACCCCTATGTATAAAATGTTCTTCTATTTATAAGGTTGAAAATCCAGCCTTTTAACATTGTAAAAAGAACTTGTCTTTCATAAATTTTTGTCTTGTTTTGAGCTATATAAAGGCAGTGAAAAATAGCAGCATTTGTTCTAGAAATGCTTTTCTTCAGAGAAGCTGATTTTTGTTAATGTCTAGATCCTGTCTTCAAAGTGCAGACTAGCACTTTAAAAAGGGGAAGAGAGAAAAAATTGAAAAAAAATTCTGAGTTACAGAATGTTGTGTTCCAGGACTTTCTTGATCTATTGGACTGGGTCTAATGGTAATGGTGGCAGCTTAGGACTCTGCTCTGTGGGACCAGTTCTCTAGGTCCTTGGACTTTCTCTGAACATTGTAAAGTCTCTATTCTGTCATCTGGACACCTGGCAGGGCTATGGAAGGGTCAATCTGCTTTCCTACTGGAATATAATCTTCTGAGGGGCCAAAATCATGTCTCATTAAATTCTATATTCTCAGTGTTTAGTACAATACTAGAACATTGTGGGATCTTAATACTAGAAGATTGTGGGATCTTAATAATGCTTTTTGAATCAGCAATACAGAGGAAAGATTGCTAAAGTACTCCTATAAGTTTAGATCTAAAGTACTAACATAGCAAATGCATAGCCTTCTTTCTTCCACACTCCCCAAATGAAACTTTCAGAAACCATAAAATTTATTCTCAAGGAGGGAAACCTAAATCATAACATTTAAGGTAATTTTTAATTATTTTTATCATTTTATATGGTTCTTTCTATATGAATTTTATATGTAAGACATTTAGATTAATAAAAAGACTTCTCAGAACACAGAATCATGTGAACCATGTGTATGTATATGTCACTTTCAAATGACAGGTCCTTCAGAATCTTATAAAATTCTTTACCTGACATCTCCATCCTCATGTTTCCTGGAAAAGTATCTAGGTTGCTGTCATCAATCCTACTTCCTAGGAAAAAAATAAAAATGATAAAAGCTATGAGAATGGGAAATATTAATGATTTTCAATTTAAGAAAAAATACTTCGTATTATCTTCACACTGTTATACTCCATTTCAGTGTGAAAGGAGAGACTTTTTTAAAAAAGATTTTATTTTTATTATTTATTTGGCAGACACAGATTACAAGTAGGCAGAGAGAAAGGAAGGGAAGCAGGCTCACTGCCGAGCAGAGAGTCCGATGCGGGGCTCGATCCCAGGACCCTGAGATCATGACCTGAGCCGAAGGCAGAGGCTTTAACCCACTGAACCACCGAGGCGCCCCAAAGAGAGACTTTTGACATGTATTTCAAATGCACACTTTAAGTCATTCTATCAGAAACAGAAGCATGTTCTTTTGGTCATTTTACAGAGAATATAGCTCTAAAGCACAGAAACATTTTACCTAGTACAGCCCATATGATATTGGACATGAAGTGTTACTTGCTGATATTGAGCAAACAGTTAGGGGTAAATATTTAACATGTGGTAAATAAAGTGCCATGCAGCCATAGAATGGGGAATCAATTTTCAGCTTGTACTCAGAAGAAAATGTGATTTTTCTTACAAAACAATATATTTGGTATTCTCTGCCAGTCAATTCATTAGGAAGATATAACTATTATAAATGCAGACGAACCAAGTAAGTCTAAAAACAAATAACAAAACTGACAAAATTTGAGGGAGAAATAGAAAATATAACAATCATAACTGGAAATTTTAGCACCACTCTTTCAACAATTGATGGACTAACTACCAAAAAAGCCAGTACAGATGATCTGAGGACGCTATCAACCACCTTTGGTTAATTTATATTTATAAAATACCATACTCTTTCACCGCAGAATACACATTTTCAAATGCACATAGTACATTTACCAAAATAGACCATATGCTGGGTGATAAAACAAGTACCAATAAATTGAAAAGAACTGAAATCATAAGGGATACGTTCTCTACAGTAATAGAATTAAATTATAAGTAACAATAAAATAACTAAGAAACCCCCAAATATTTAGAAATTAAATGACACACTTCTAAATATGAATTGGATAAGAGAAGAAATCACAAAGAAAAAAGAATATATCTCAAACTGAATTATAATGAAAACAAAGAATTTCAACATTCATTGAATGCAACCAAGGCGGTGTTTAGTAAGAAGGGTATGGCTCTTCATGCTTATATTCGAACAAGATGGGATCGGGAGGGAGACAAACCAAAAGAGACTCTTAATGTCATAAAACAAACTGAGGGGGGTGGGGAGGAGAGGGGTTGGGAGAGGGTGGTGGGGTTACATTATATGTTTAAATAAAGCTTAAATTAAAAAAAAAAAAAAGAAAATGAGAGAGAGCTGAAATCAGTCACCAGAGGTTTCACCTTAAGAAGCTAGGAAAAAAGTAAAGTAGATCCAAAGTCAGTAAAAATAAATAAATAAGTAAAAAGAAAGAAATAACAAAGATAAAAGAAGTAAGCAAAATATAAGGCCAACAAAGTATAGAGAAAATTATCAAGGTCAAAGCTGGTTCTTTGAGAAAATCAACAAAGTTGATGAAGCCCAATAAGGATTGGCAAAAAAAAAAAAAAAGGAGGAAAACATAAATTGCCAGTCTCAGGAATATAAGAGGGGAATGTGGGGCTCAATTCCAGGACTCCAGGATCACGACCTGAGGCAAAGGCAGATGCCCAACTGACTGAGCCATCCCAGTGCCCTATTTTGTTTCTTAAATTCCACATGTAAGTGAAATCATATAGTGTTTGTTTTTCTCTGACTTATTTTGCTTAACATAATACATTCCATCTCCATCCATGTCATTGCAAATAACAAGATTTCGTCCTTTTTGATGGCTGAGTAATATTCCATTATATGTATATATCTCCCATATCTTCTTTATCCATTCATCAGTCAATGGATATTTGGGCTCTTTTCTGTAGTTTGGTTATTTTTGATAATGTTGCTATAAACATTGGGGTGCATGTGCCCTTCAAATCAGTACTTTTGTATCCTTTGTGTAAACACCTATTAGTGTAATTGCTGGATTATAGGGTATCATTATTAAAATTATCAAAATAAAATAACAAAAGAGTTCTGTGATCTGGCAGATTCAGGGTCTGCTATTTATTAACTCTATCAAACTCTTAAACATATAAAGTCTCTAATAGTCTAGTGGCAGAGAAATTCGTTTAAGTTTATTTTCTACTCCAGTGTTTTCCAAATTCAGTCATAGGACTCTTTTTTATGGCATATTCATTAATATCCCATGGGCCAGCATTCAAGGATAGCTGTTTTTGATACATTGCTTCATACTATATACCCAATGACATCCCAAAATAGTTTAAGGAATTATTCAATGAAAGTTAATATATTTTAAGAAGAATATATTAAAATATTTAAAATAGAAATAAGTGTAAATAAAAATATAAAATAGAAATAGAAATAAAAATTCAAAGGAGAATTACTACCTGAGAAAAAGGTAGTAAATAACAAACGAAGCCAACAAAGCTATAATGATTAAATATTAAGTTTAGATCTGAACTTTCTAAAAGCTAAGGCATAAAGGGGAACTCGGGTTATTGTTTACACAAAGAAGCACACGGTCTTTGGGAGAGATAAAGCTTTTTTCTGATATTAAATTTCAAGACATTTTTCATATTCATCACTAAATAATATAATGGGCAATGTCATCAGGAAACACAATGACACTTGGTATGGATGTTTTTAACACCAGTTCTCAAAAACAGTTGACATATATTATTAGGAAGTGGCCTCAAAAAAGTCATTTCTATGAAACATCTTTTCATAAATATTTTTGGCTTGTCAAAGATACATGTGTGTGCCTATCCAAAAGTAGGTGGCAATGGTCAAAGAAGTAAACCTTGAGCTTCTGCAACCATAGAGGGAGCTTAAAAATGGGCAGTATGAAGTGATTTGAACATGGGTGTAATTTTGGCTTAGTGTTAGAAATATTCTTTACACACAAAAAAAGAAATGTTCTTCTCACTTAATGTGCAAAATATAAATCGTTCCTTCCTTTTCAGCACCAGAGGGGCAAGAAAGGGCAACCTATCAGGGAACTCAGAGGCCTAAGATTATGAAAATATTATGCAAACCAAAAGAAGAAAATGGTCATTAACACTATAATTGACAAACCTTGTGCTAAAATTAAACTTTGAATTGGTGTATAAAGAGAAACTGGAAGAAAAAAGTGGGGAGCCAATACAAAGAAGTAACCAAAGAAAACAATGTTCAAATAACAAAAAAAGAAAAATAATAAACCTGAACAAAAATTACCCTAATAGTTACAGAAGTTTTCACTAGTTTCTTGAAGAGTTATTATAAATCAGTATCAGGAAACCACTTGTTATCATGTTAATATGTCTCATATGATTACACTTTAAACAGCCTAATTCCAAGTACTGTTTTAGTCATTTTAACTAATACTATTTTTTTCTTCATAAGGCCTTTAGTGAGAAGATAACTGCAGTCAGGACCCTGGCCTCAGATGAGGCAGAAGAGGTAACTAGTACTCTCTAAAGGGCATGTTCTCTTTTAGTTGTGCTATACATTTGACACAGATAGAATAAAGACATTAGAAAATTAAGCCAGTGTTAAATCATTTTAAGACCATCTCAAAATCCTAGCTGGGGTTTTCCCAAGAAATCCATAACCCACATCATATCTATCTCTATTCAACTGAAAATTCTTACTTTCAGGCAGAGGTGAAAATCCTGAATTGATTAAGTTGCTCATAAACTCTTCTAAATTCACTTTCCCATCCTCTGAAAGAAAAAAAATGTGTCAGGGAAGAGGGAATATGATCAAAGATGGGCAACTATAGCGTAATATAACAGTTTATATATTTGGTCTTGAAATACAGACATATATATTCAATGAGGAAGACAGACTGATGCATATCATTCAGATACATCCGGTTATCCCCTATAGATCCTCCTTTGTATGATGCTACTGAATATAAGCAGAACCCCACAGGTAGTAGGTGGGAAAGAGCCTTGGATAATCCATGAAGCAGATAAACCCCTTAAGCATTCTTGAAAAGTTCAAACAGATGCATGTCAACTAAGATAAAGGATATCTAGAAACATGACTCACCTGTGAGAGTCACATTCTGTAGTAATCTTTCAAGCACATCTTCAGGTAATGGAACTCCCATATTTTTCATAATGGAGCCTAGGTCTTCAGGAGTGACCATATTGTTTTTAATGGCATCCAGAGTTTTCAGGGGGCCTTCTTTTTCTATATTTGAAAATATATGCAATGTATGAAGTTAAAAATAAAACACTCAAATATCAGTTAGTGGGTCCTGAATAATAATAATAATAATAATAATAA
>ML092968.1:222123-271714 GCA_003697995.1 Taxidea taxus jeffersonii | reverse complement strand
TGGAGACAAGAAGGTTAAGATGTGACATAATTACCTTTTTTTTTTTTTTGGTAGTACAGGACTTGCTTGTAAAATACATAAAGGATTTTCTTTTACAAGTCACTGAACAAAGAAAAAATAGTCTACACTTTTGAAGCAGGAGTATCTTGACTTTCAGAGAGAAGACAAGGAAAATTAAGAGAGGTAGCTAAGAAGATATTTGATAGCCAGCAGTTTTAGATTAATTATTAGATTTATTATAATTATAAATTGATTAATTATTCATCCATTTAAAGGCAGAAAAGTTGTGGTGCTTTATAAAAATAAGTCCAGAAACCATCTGATACTCTTACCTTCAAAATAGAGTATGGCAAAATTTATGACTTGTCTCTTCTGAAAATAGATTGTAAAAAGACTGAATCTTCCACCTCTTTCTTTCTCTGTTTCTCTTTGGTCACTTGCTCTGAAGGAAGGTTGAAAGCTGCACTGTAGAGAGGCCAGGGTGTTGAGGTAGTTGTCTGTGGCTGAGAGCCAGTGAGGACCTGAGGCCTCCAGTCTACCTTCCTGCAAGGAACTGAGGGCTTCCTGCAAGGAACCAACAGTTGATTGAGACTGGATATTGATTGTTCCCCAGTCAGGCCTTCAGATGAGACTGTAGCACCAGCTGACAGCCTGCCTGCAACCTCCCAAATGACCTTGAGTACAAATTACCTATCTAAGCCTTCCTGGATTTCTGACCCACAGAAAATGGGAGATGAAAAATTGTTATTTTGAGGTGCTAAATTTGGGAGTAATCTGTGATACAGCAATAGGTCATAAATACAGAGATGAACCATAGCCCCTCTCAAATTCTCATTCCATTTATTTGGAATCTCATTTGTTAAGAAGTAAAATATATACCTCTGAGTCTGATTTCCAAAGTCCCATTTCAAAGGGTTTTTCTAAATTTGTCATGCTTTTTCTGTATATATCTTGAGTTGCAGTCTAACTAAAACTAGACTTTTTGCCGAAATTATGTTTTCAGGCTAAGACTTTATATGTTTTTTCTGTAGCATAGAAGGAGAAAAAGAGCCCTTTCCACCAAACTATCCCAGAGTTCCAAGCACATGTCATTCATAGTGTATACCAGAGTTTAAATATATTTACTTTGAGAAAATGGAACTGAGATTCAGTTCTGATACCACTCATTGAAAGTTGTGGGACTCCAAGTGAGTAACATCCTTATATCTAAAAACTGTGTGTAATACTTGCCCATTTCAAAAAATCAATATACAGGTTAAGATAGTAAGTATAAAACAGTGCTTGACATGTTAGCATTTAATAACCATTTCTTTTTGTCATTGTTATTCTGTTCCTTAACTGTGGAGTTTTTCTGTGCTACCTAATTCAGACACTACCCCTTTCTTTTGAAACTTTACTTTTTTGTTCTTCTCCAAGGGCACTTACTATACTCTTATTAGGGTAATTATTTTGACCTCCTAATAATGTTATGTGGGGATAGTATCTCATCTCTCTATTCTTTGAAGTGCCTTATGTTAGTAATTGAAAGTAAGTAACCCACTCACAATATACTTCTGGACTTGAATTGAACCTTGTCTATTGATATAATTTTTGAAAATGACATTAACTCCTAATTTTTTTTTCACATGTCACTGAAAATCAGGCCACTCAGATGAGTGGATATTTACCATGTTCTTAAAATCTCTGTAAAAAGACTTCCATGAGAGAAAAGAACACATGGGTTCTAGCTTAAGCTCTCATCTTGCCTTGCTGTAAGATAGGTCAAGTTAGTCAACTTTACAAACTTGGTTTCTTCAACTCTCAGTCAAGGCCAAGATGTTTAAATTCCTTTTCAATTTTAACTTCTGAAAGTCATCCTTTCCTTATATATAATCCATCTTTTGCTTAGGGTTAATTTGCAGGTAGACCAAGAGATGAGCATTTTAGTACTCCAGTTTTTGGTAACTTTCTGGCCTGTGTTACAAGAAATCATTTCCTTGTGGGACAAATAAAATTGACTTTTTAAAATGCTCACTTCGGTCTCCTTCCTTTGGTTTTACAACATGAGTAGTCTGATATGAGAATTTAATGGCACAGATAAAATCCTGGTGTATGCACACAAAAACTCTTTTTATGCGTGTTCCGATTCCTGAGCAGACTGAAATCTTATGTGCTGGCCCAAGAAACAAAGGGGAAATGGTTATTTGAAAGGTAGTAAGAGTTTATTTTATGTCCTAGTCTCATTTATGCCACTAACTGTGATCACCTTAAGGTCTTTTTATATATACATATACATATTTTTTTTCAGATAATAAGAGGCAAAAAAAAATTTTTTTTGTTCCTAGCAAATTGTGCTATTTATTAACCACATAGGTATATTGATAGAATATATTAAACTTGTAAATTTTTGGAAAACTGGAAGAGAATTACCTTGGGCATTATTTTATCTAGTGATTCTTAAGCTGGGGTTCCTGAAGAGCGGTTTTCAAATATTTTTCAAAGCCCCATATAAATTATACATTGATCTATGATAGAAATATGCAAAAAGTATTCTGCAGAAAATTCAGACAAGAGGAGTGGGAATAATAACTGATAATGTTTGGGCTAGTATTTTTTAGCCTTATCCTCTTATAGATAAGGAAATTAAGCCAAAATATTTGAATTATTTTCTCAGGGTGAATCAGGATGCTGGTGTTAGGATTCACAAGCCATTTACTGACACCTGTCCAAAATTCTTTCTACCTTATCTTATGACTAAAAATCATCCTGAGTCTGAACTAATTCTTTGTGGTCAAACCAGCCAAGGCCTTACACTTCCATCTGTGGGCCAGAGAGTGCCCAGGTAAAAGCCTTCAGAGAAGCAGACTCTTACTTTTTTTTGTCTCACAGCACCACACAGGGCCATGTTTAAAATTCTCTGATGGTCACAGTCATCTCCTTTTTTATCTCTTCCTCACTTCTTTAGATTTATGTTATCCCTTTGCTTTCTCTGCAATTAAGAACCTGTCAGGTCCCTCTCTGACTTACTCCCATTCAAAGTTATTATTCCTCTTATTATTTTGCCATGATAAATAATTAATACACTGAACATCTATGATAGTTATTTTATTAACTACTTTGGACAAACACTTCGTTCAAAATAACAGTCCCATGAGGTTTCAGAAAGTAACGCTTATCTAATTCAAGGAGACTGTAACCTTTCAGCTTCGAGTGTCTGGTCCAGGGATATAGTCAGGCACTTTGCTTCTGAAGCTGATGTACTCTCAGTCCAAAAGGCAAAGAACTTGGACCTGCAAAAAGCAGTTTTCTTTAGCTAATCAGGATCAGGGTTGTCAAAATTACAAAATCAAAAAAGATTGGTAGATAATTTGCATATGTACATATATTTATAAATTAAAATATTGTGTTGAGGTGTGTATGAGTTGTGTTTTTTTTTTGTATCTTGATTTAACCAGCTTTTTCACATAACTCCCAACTATCACATAGGATGCAATCAACCCTATTATAAATGAGTAGAATTGTTAGAAGCTTGTCTGTTTACTTCAGAGTTATGGGTAGACTTAGTTAGCTTAAAGAGTTATGGGTAGACTTTCATTTTATTATGCTATGTTGTGTATTCATGTGGTTTCTGTCTCAGAATTTTTCTTACTCTGTTACTTAGGGAAATTACCACCAGATCATAAAAACAAAGATTTTAGCTAATATCTAGAGCATGATAGAAGTTTTTCTCTTTTCTTTTTTTTTGTCTAGCAGTCTAGAGACCAACTTCAAGGAATCTATGAACTCCATGAAATTAAATATTTACTTAGGCAAATCTCTGTAAGCATAGTTGTAAGTACTTGGGTGGGTATGTGTAAGCATATCCATATGTGTAGGACACAGTCATGCATGTGTAGGTAAATATTTTTATTATATTTTTCTTGAGACTCCATACCTTTCACTAGAGTCTCAAAAATAATTCAGGACACAAAAAGATTTTAAAACAAAACACCTTCCTTATAAGAAATTTAACATCCTTTTTCACGATGACTATATCTAAACCCAGGCAGATCCTGCCTCACTTATTTCTAAGTATTTCTCATCCTTCTTCCAGAGCCTTTTGTACATCTAACATATACTTCAGGCTATAGTGTAGAACAATTTTTATTAGACTTGGAGCTCTTTGTAAAAAATGAATATTTTTCTTGCAACTCTGTTCTTTTTCCCTTCCTGTCCTACTTATTCCACTTGATCTCTCTAAATACTTTATTACTATTTCTCCCTCCCCTTGTCTACCTCACCAAATGTAATTATCAGGGGTTATTATTCATAAAAATTAGAATCTCCAAATCAGCCTTGTCCAAATCGCTGGCTTGATTGCATCTTGCTTCTATGATAATAATCTCTGCTCTGCATTTCTGTCCAGCTCTTCTCCACCTGAAGCTGGCATCCTGCTTCAGTATTCTCATGAAATGCCAAATAATTTACATGAATTTAAGGAACACAATGACAAGTCTTCACTAATGAAAAAGACTTTTCTTTCTTTAGCCTCATTTGTTCCTTACAATGGGGCAGTTGGTAGGGCTCCCTATTCCAGTTTTTTAAAAGACAAATCCAAAGACCAGAGAAATGGAAAATGTTTTCATGATCAAAAAATTCAGTCACTGATAGACCTGAGGCTGTATCACACATCCTTGAACTATTGTTCATCAAGGCCTCTGTTTAGCTTAGTGACTAGGTAAGACCTACTTAGTTGGTACTACCAGAAAAGACAATGTGTTTGTAATAAGAGAAACTAGATTCAAGTCATAGCATTGCTGTTTATGAGATTTGTGACTTTATGCAAATATTCAAATAACTTATCACCTCTGGATGTCATCTTCTTCATTATTTAAAAAGGGGGTGGGGAAGAGTCATGTTTGATTCTCACTAGTCCCTCTCTGGTCTAATACATTTAATAGTGTTTTGTTCATTGAGTCTGCTCTCTGACTGGCTGAGGAGCTGGTAACAATCAGGCCAGATGTGTGCATAACTCCATCTTGCTTTTTGGCATTGAGTGTAAGAAACTTGTACTTCCTTGAAAGAAAGAAGGAAATTCTCCTGCAGAATATGAGCTCATATGACCCTAAATATGACATCATTCAGCTTTGTAAGGGCAAAGGGAACCAAATGACTTGAAGGAGGATTTTGACATGCCTGTCCTCACCAATTCCTGCTAAATTGCTGATACTGTTTCTCTTTGTGAATCACTCCACACTCACTCATTTGTGCCATTGCCATCATGCCATCATGCTCCTGTTGGCAGGACCCTCTGAGGGCTTTCCAGGCCACTGCTTGTGGCACGATGCCAAATGGATTGTGGGATGGATGATTGACAATCAAATAAGCATCTTGCCTTGTGGGCGTGCATAACACAACATGGTCAAAATACCATGTTAAATAGCCCATATGAAAGTAAATTAATGCCAAATTACTATGAGAAGCTACTTTTAAAACAGATGAATTGAGAGGCCAAGGATGCTCCCTTCTAATCAGTCATGGAGATTTTTCCCATTTCTCCCTCTTTCATGTCTTACATAGCTCAGTTACCCATCATTTACCCATTAATTTGCTACAAGAACCTCTTAACTAGAATTTTGCTCTTGATCTTATCCATTTCAATCTATTTTTCACACTGCTATATCTTTCTGGAAGGTCTTTTACATCATTCAAAATGAAACCCACTCTTCTTGGTATTATAAAAAATGCCTTTTCTGAGAGAGGCCCTTCTAAACTCTCTAGCTTCCTCCTCCACCCACCTTCTCACTGCTCACCTTCCATATAAGTCTGCTGGTAACTTCTTCAACATAAGCAAGTCCTTAATAACAATGAATACTTAAATGCAAATTATTTATTTGTTTGTTTGTTTGTTTATTTATGAGAGAGACAGAATGAGAGAGCATGAGAGGGGAGGTCAGAGAGAGAAGCAGACTGCCCATGGCGCTGGGAGCCTGATGTGGAACTCCATCCCAGGACTCCAGGATCATGACCTGAGCTGAAGGCAGTTGCTTAACCAACTGAGTCACCCAGGTTCCCCTTAAATGCAAATTTTTAATGAAATCAGTTAACTTTCAGAGTCCTGAGTCAGGTATTCCCAGCAGGGGTAGTTTTGGTTGAACTTCAATATATGTAGTTGGCCTAGATCATGGAGCACAGCTCAGAGAGAAATCATTTATATTGAACACCTGAATGGTGGCCTCCAAAAAGCTCTATGCATTAATCCCTGGAACCCATGCATATTGCCTTATATGGCAAAAGTGGACATTACTGCATGGCTTTGTCTGGGCTGCTACAATACAATACCATATATGGGTGGCTTAAACAACAGAAATTTATTTTTCACAATTCTGGAGGTGGAGGAGTCCTAGATCAAGGTGCTGACAGATCTGGCATGTGATAAGGGCACTCTTCCTGGATTGTAGAGCACTGTTTTCTCATATCCTCATATGACAGCACAGGGAGAAGTTGCAAGCTCTTATGTCTCTCCTGTAGGATACTAATCCTATTCATGGGGGATTTACCCTAATGACCTAATCGCCTCTCAAAAGCCTCACTGGCTAATACCATCACACTGGGGATTAGGATTTCCACATACAAATTTTAGGGGGACTCAAACATTTAGTCCATAATACCACATGTGATAAAAGATATAGCTAAGGATCTTGAGAAGAAGTGCTTATTCTGGATGATCTGGGTTTGGTCTAACTGCAATCACAAGTATCCTTATAGGAGAGTGGCCCAGGGAGTCTTTAAACAGAAGAGGAGAAAACAGTTGTGATCAGGGAGGCAGAGACTGGAATGATGTGACAAGTGAAAGAATTCCTGGAGTCACCAGAAGCTGAAAGGCAATGAGGAATTCTTTCCTAGAGGCTTTGGGATGAACATGGTTCTGCCAACACTTTGATTTTGGAACTTATGACCTCTAGAATTATGAGAGAAAACATTTCTGTTGTTTTAAGCCATTAAGTTTGTTGTAATTATTACAGCAGCCATAGGAAACTGATACAAGCATTTTAGTGAGATACATAGGTAACTAGAGGGCATAGAATCAAGCAGAAGGATTAACTGAAGGCTTCTAAAAGCATGTAAATAATTTACCCAATGCCAAATTATCATCCTCAAACAGAAGGTAACTTAGAGATCATTTCACTATACATTTTATGTGACAGAGAGGAAAGCTCAAGATCACTGAGGTTCCTAAAGCTGTGTGTGTGTGGTGAGTGGCAGAATTGTGGCAAGAGTTCAGGACTCCTAAGGGCCCAAGGCTCCCTTTATCAGCCCTCACTGGCCCTCAGTTAAAAATGGCATACCGGGGGCATCTGGGTGGCTCAGTGGGTTAAAGCCTCTGCCTTCAGCTCAGGTCATGATCCCAGGGTCTGGGATCGAGCCCCACATCGGGCTCTCTGCTCAGCGGGAAGCCTGCATCCTCCTCTCTCTCTACCTGCCTCTCTGCCTACTTGTGATCTTGTCTGCCAAATAAATACAGAAAATCTTTAAAAAAAATGGCATACTGTTCAATGTGATTCTATTTCTAATTGTAAGACATTGAAATAGGGCTAAGTCTCTAACAATAGAAAATGGCTTTAGATAAATTATGTTCCCCTTAGTATTTTTTTTTTTTAAGCAATGGATTCATTTTAATAACCTTTAAATCAGAGCAAGAAACAATACAACCACAGAGGGAAAAATTCCTGATTCTCATGAGAAAAAAGTTTAAATGTAAGACCTAAGGCATAGTTTTAATGCTGGTAAATCAGAGGCACCATCATAGTTAAAGTTTTGACTGTGAATTTTTTTTTTATTTTAATTTTTTGAATTTGAGTATAGTTGGCACACAATGTTACATTAGTTTTGGGTGTACAACATTGTGGTTCAACCTCTTTGTATGTTATGCTACACTCACCACATGTGTGGCTAAAATCTGCCACCATACAATGCTACTACAATATAACTGGCTATGTTCCCTATGCTGTACCTTTCAAAATCAAATTTAAAAAAAAATTTAATTTAAATTCAATTAATTGTCATAGTGTATTATTGTTAGGATACTGGGAAATCATTAAAATGGCCATTGAAATAGATATTATGAAAATTTAAGAATGTACAGGGAAGTTCATTCACAGTATATTTTTAAGGAAAACAAGAGGTTCACACAGAAGTATTCTGAGAAATCATGAAAGATACTTCAAAATATAGATTTGAAAGGTAATATACCAAAGTGTTAGTTGTAGCTCCCTGTGATCGCAAGGATTAGAGATGGCTTTTATTTTTCTTTGTTTTTATCTTTTCTCTACAATAAATATATATTGATCTTTATAATAAAAAGGTTTTTATTCTTAAGTTTCAAAGAATTCTCATTGTATGTCTATCCCTCAGGGGCTGTTCAAGAGACCAGATATAGACATCTATATTTCATCTGAGGATTAGGTTAGGGGGTTGGGATTCAGGGCTAGTACAAGGCAGGAGGTAAAGTAAGAATGAATGGCAAAGAAGTGAGAATAAATATGGTTGATAGATATAGAAAAAGGGAAGCAGGTACACAGGCTAGAAGGTGGCAAGTTTGTGGATGGGCCTTAATACCTTCCCAGTCAGCTAGCTATATATCTTGTTTATGTTGCCCTTATCAATTCCAGTGAATAGATTACTTTGAAGACCCAAAGTTTTTCTCTAAGTCTGATCTCAGGCAGTCTATGGAACATCTAGGCACCATAGTCTGAAAGGCATGGAGATGCACCTTCCATGAAGATGGGAGTCTGCTGAAGTCTGCCTGGCCAGGCTAGTGATAGCAGGGAAGTGTTAGGGGTGCCTTGACCTGAGAGCAGGAGAGAATTCAGTCAAAGAGCAAAAGTATACACAGATCTATGTCTGTATTCATGTGACCCTCATCCCTTATGCTACCTTGCTGACCTTAGAAATTTAGTAAAATTAATTTTTCACTGAGAGTTGACTTTTGGGCAGGGTGGAAGAGAGAATAAGATCACTCCAACCTGAAACTAGAGTGATAAGAAAAGTAAATCTTTCAAAAAAAAATTACTGGTGTTTTATATCTTGCCCCATAGCAGGTTCTAGTTGTACTTATAGCTGAAATAAGTTGTTATTCATAGCATCTTCGGGGGATTATAAATTGATATGACATACTTTTACTGGGAAACAGTTTGGCACATTTAGCAATTTGTACAAAATCTTGAAGAAATAATTTGAAAAGCAGAACAAAATTGTGTGTAAATATGCCATCACTGTGATATTTATAATATTGAAAACTCCCCAAAATTAAATATTCAATGTTAGATGAATGATTAAGTATTATATGATAGAGAAATATGATGGACTATTTTGTAGACATTAAGAATTATGTTTATAAATAATTTAGTGAAAAAAGCAAGTTATTATACATAAAACTTTATACTACTCACACATAATTTACATCTGTGTATGTGTGGGAATGTATACACACATATATATACATACATATACACGCACCCATACACAAAATCTTTGTTGGAGAGGTTGTGGAGAAAGGGGAACCCTCTTACACTGTTGGTGGGAATGCAAGTTGGTGCACCCACTTTGGAAAACAGTGTGGAGGTTCCTCAAAATGTTAAAATTAAAGCTACCCTATGACCCAGCAATTGCACTACTGGGTATTTACCCCAAAGATGCAGTGAAAAGAAGGGCCATATGCACCCCAATGTTTGTAGCAGCAATGTTCACAATAGTCAAACTGTAGAGGAGCTGAGATATACCCTTAAACAGATGAATGGATAAAGAAGATGTGGTCCATATACCCAATGGAATATTAGCCATCAGAAAGGAAGAATACCCAACTTTTGCATCAACATGGATGGAACTGGAGGAGATTATCCTGAGTGAAATAAGTCAAGCAGAGTCAATTATATGGTTTCACTTATTTGTGGAACATAAGGAATAGCACAGAGGATGTTAGGAGAAAGAAGGGGAAAACAAAAGGGGCGGAAATCAGAGGGAGAGATGAACTATGAGAGACTATGGACTCTGGGACTCAAACTGAGGGTTTTGTTGGAGGGATGATTGAGCTTGTTGATGAGTATTAAAGCAAGGCACATATTGCGTAGAACACTAGGTGTTACACACAAAAATGGAACACTACATCAAAAACTAATGATGTACTATATGGTAACTAACAACATAATTCAAAAAAAATCCTTTGAAGGGTACAGTTCATTTAATAAATTTATAAAAAATGAACTTATGCATACCACTTTTCAAGAATGTAACCACTAGATGCAGTGAAATATATAAGTAATGTCATATTGATCTTTCTCTTTGCAAAGTAATGGATATCTTATTTTTTCTATATCAGAAGTTCCAAATTTATTAAAGATAGACTAATTGAAAAAATGGAGAAAAGTAAGCATCAAAATAACAATTTTTTTCTTTATTTAAAAAGAATGGCATATATTGATAGAATTCACTCATTTCCTCTTTTTAGCAAGTTATCATTTATAGGTATGTTCTATTAATGCTAAGATAGTTCATCGTTCTGGGTCCTAGAAGAGACGAAATATGTAATATAAAATCTCCATAGCTGATGAATTCCTTAGAGACATGCCTTAACACACACACAAAGTAAAAAAGGAAAGATTTATAAATAGAATAGCCAACATTAAAATTCCCTCCATTTCAAATAATGATTGATGTCTTTACTCCCTAACAGAGAAGTCCCTTACATGTAGAGGTTGCAGCTGTTGTAAACTATTTAGAAGCCTACTCTCTCCTCTCCTCCCAATTAGCAGCATTCCCTTGCTAAGATAACTCTGATTTTGTCATATAACAAAAGGCTATGCATTTCAAGAAAGACTAGATTATGGGGCGCCTGGGTGGCTCAGTGGGTTAAGCCTCTGCCTTCCGCTCAGGTCATGGTCTCAGGGTCCTGGGATCAAGCCCTGAATCTGGCTCTCTGCTCAGTTGGGAGCCTGCTTCCCCCTCTCTCTCTGCCTGCCTCTCTTGTCTCCTTGTGACCGCTCTATCTCTCTGTCAAATAAATAAATAAAATCTTAAAAAAAAATAAAGCCTAGATCAGAAGGCAAATCTTGCAGTCTCTAAATCAATCATGGTAACAACATTCCCCACACCACTGATATGTGACATCATTCTCATCAATGAGATGTGAGGAGAAGTCTGCAGATGTTCCTTCTGGGAAGAGTTCTTAGCTCTTAAATAGGAAAGGAATAATGCCTTTTCTTTCGTATGGGTATAGATGTAGGGGGATGGGATGCTGCAGCCATCTTGTGACTATAAAGAAGCTAGTCAATGTTAAGAATGACAGTAAAAACTCGAAAGAATATGTGTCTTTCTCAAGACACTTTTTGAGATTCTGATCCGTCTTAGGAGTTACCCAAGAGCCATCCTATTACTTCTTTTTATGTGAAGCGACAATGCTCTTTTATGGCTTAAGATCTTCTGAGTTGGATATTCTGTTGCTCAAATAATTTGAACTGATATTGAAGGTAAAGAAACTGTTGAATTCTGTTTTAAGTATTATGTGGGGTCTGGGTTCCTTCAATAGATTCAAAGTACTGGGAGAAAGTTAGAGAGAGAGGGGCCTGTTCATACAAGAGTTTAGGATCTGCATTAAAGCTTTGCTGTGATGAGAAGCTTTTAGTGGTTCTGAACAAGAAAGTGGTAAGATTTGATTTTGCTATTTTTAATGCATTTCTGTGTGTTCCCAATTGTTTCCTCTACCCTATTTGGAGTTAATTCTTCAAATATAATAAAGCTGTTTGCTTCTATTCTTCTTATCTTTTCCCTTAGCCATTTGGCTTTTCATTGATCTTTTATAAGTCTTACAATCTTAACCCTAATGCTATCAATCCAGTTCTCGACTTTTGACTGTATTTCTTTTCTGTTCTCTCTTCTCTTTGGCCCTTGGCTCTGGGTATGTTTTTCAGGGCTTTTAGTCTCTCCAAATATAAAAGTCTTTTAAATGCACAAGGTCAAAGTGAGGGCTGCATTTACTAAAGTGAATACCAGTGTAATTGAAGAATCTCTTTGCAAACTAAATAATTAGTCTTGGGCGAATTTTCTTTTAAATTGAATTTTCATGCTAAGGATTGATTTTTTTAGAAAGGCCAACTTACAAATGAATATATTTTTTCCATTTTGAATTCTTGATCTTTTTCATAATATGGAGCCCTTAGATTCTCTCTGAAGACTTAAATTTGTTACTCTTATTTCTGTGGAATTTGGAGTGAAATACCATGTACTTAAAATTGAGATGCCTTTTCCTTTTCCTCTTCCCTGCAATTATGTTGTGTTCTGTTACATATCATCTAGAATATGGCTGCTTAAACATTTAAGCAATATTCATCAAAGACCTTTTAGATTTTATTTTCTTGAATAATTAAAATAAAACTAAACAGATCTGTGCATCACAAGGGCATTAGTTTCAAGTTGGCTGTTCTCATACATAGGGGAAATTGCATGTTGAACATCAGTTTAATTATAGAACATTTAATAAGTTTACTGATGTTATGACATCAGTGGAAAAGGTTCTTTTTAAAATTTTTTTAGCCTTGATTTACTTAAAGGTCGGTGACTTGATTAAGAAATGAGACATAGGCAGCAGTGACATGCCTTTCAATAGAGTTGGGCATACCTTACATCATTTTGAGACTTCATTCTCCACTTTCTGGCATTTTAGCCATGGCACCTACCAGGCTGAAGATGTTGTAGGAGAAACCTCCTATTTGACCTTCCTTTGTCGAGTGCAAAAGCAAAAATGAAGATGCCCCTCACTTCTGGCTTTTAAAGATCATAAATTATTTTGATTTGCTGCAAGCATGCTGGCTGATTCACTTCTAAAAGGAAGAAGGCTAATATTATTTTCCAAATGGACTCATGTACTCTGATAAAGTACATTATGGCAAGACTTTTCTCATCTCTTCTATGGAAAGCCCAGAGCACAAATGTGTTTCTTCACCAACACTGGCTACATTTATTCATTTATTTACTCATTTAACACCCACTAGGTAAGAAACTCTGCAATGTTTCTTAAAGTACATAACCTCATTTATTATTCATGCCCATCTGTGAAATAACCTTTTATGTTATTCCCATTTTACAGATTAAGATTAAGATTACAGATTAAGAAATTGAGGCTCAGGGGCGCCTGGGTGGCTCAGTGAGTTAAGCCTCTGCCTTCAGCTCAGGTCATGGTCCCAGGGTCCTGGGATTGAGCCCCGCATCAGGCTCTCTGCTCAGCAGGGAGCCTGCTTCCTCCTCTCTCTCTCTGCCTGCCTCTCTGCCTATTTGTGATCTCTCTCTGTCAAATAAATAAATAAAATCTTAAAAAAAAAAAAAGAAATTGAAGCTCAGAAAGATTATAACTTACCTAATACTATACTGCTTATTTGGTTAAGACTGTGTGTTTGAAATTAGTAAGGATTCAGTGATAGGCAGTTGTTGTTGTTGTTGTTGTTGTTGTTGTTTTAAGATTTTATTTATTTATTTGACAAAGAGGGACACAGCGAGAGAGGGAATACAAGCAGGGGGAGTGGGAGAGGGAGAAGCATGCTTCCCATGGAGTAGGGAGCCCAATGTGGGGCTTGATCCCAGGACCCTGGAATCATTACCTGAGCCAGACAGAGGCTTAACCACTGACCCACCCAGTTGCCCATGATAGGCAGTTTTGGAAGAACAAATTTAGAAACTTGTTTGATAGGATTAAAAGGACAGATAAAACGGACAAAATGGAAGAGGCAGAGAAGGCCCTAGGAAGGCTGACTTTATTGTCTTGCCCTGCGCTGGTCCATAAAGCAGCCTATCCCGAGAGCTGTTCTCTGTGCACACTTTTCTTCTGTCTAGCCTCTTCTATATTTACCCAGTCCTCTCCTTTCTGAAGATCCCAGACACTATCATCATTTTATTTCTCTCAAAAGAGTTTCCTGTAGCCATTTTAAAAGCTGGACCTAAAAGGTTTGTTAGCAAGAAATTTTCTTCCTTTCCTGTCACCTGAGAATGGGTCTTTTTCTCTTTCATTCCTAAGGGATCATTTCCTCTGATATACGATAAGGGTTGCTAGTTCCTTTCTCTCAGTATTTGAAAAATGGTATGCTACTTCCCTCTGGTCCCCTTGACTTCACGTGAGACATCACCTGTCATTTAAATTGTTTTTCCTTTTACTGTTAATTCATCATTTCTCTCTGGTTGCTTTAAATATTTTTTTCTTTGTTTTCAGTTTAATCATGATTTGTCTTAATATAAATTTCTTTGGGCTTATCCTGTTGATAGTTCTCTCAGCTTCTTGTATCTGTATGTTTATGTATTTCACCCTGGCTTGAAAGATTTTCCTCTTTAACTTCTCTGAATAATTTTTTAGTTGGCTCTCCTCTTTTTCGGGGACTTTGATAAAATGAATATTAGATCTTTGTCATTATGCCACAGAATACTGATGCTCTGTTCTCTCTCTTTCTCTCTTTTTTTTTTTTTTTGAGTGTAATTGACATACAATGTTACATTAGTTTCAGATACACAACATAATGGCTCGGCAACTCTATGCCTTATGCTGTGCTCACCACAAGTATAACTACCATCTGTCACAATACAATGCTAGTATAATACCATCAACTGTATTCCCTATGCTGTGCCTTTCATCCCCAAGACTTACTCATTCTATAACTGGAAGCCAGTACCTCCCAGGCCCCTTCACCCATTTTGCCTGTTGCGCCTACATCCTTCCCTGTGGCAACCATTAGTTTGTTCTCTGTATTTGTGGGTCTGTTTCCGGTTTTTTGTTGTTGTTGTATTTCTTTGTTTTTGTTTTTGTTGTTAGATTCCACATATAAGTGCTATCATATGGTATTTGTCTTTCTGTCTGACTCATTTCACTTAACACAGTACCCTCTAAATCCATCCATGTTGTCCCAAATAGCAAGATCTCATTCTTTTTTTATGACCTAGTAATTTTCATGTGTGTGTGTGTGTGTGTGTGTATACACCCCATCTTATTTATTTGTGTGTGTGTGTGTGTGTGTGTGTGTGTGTACCCCATCTTCTTTATCCTTTCACCTATTGGTGGACACTGGAGTTGCTTCCATATTTTGGCTATTATAAATGATGCTGCAGTAAACATAAGGATATATTTGAATTAGTGTTTTTATTTTCTTTGGGTAAATACCCAGTAGTGGGATTACTGGTTCATATGGTATTCCTATTTTTAATGTTTTGGGGAACCTCCATACTGTTTTCCATAGTGGTTATACCAATTTACATTCCCACCAACAGTGCACAAATGTTCCCTTTTCTCCATGTCCTCACCAACACTTGTTATTTCCTGTCTTTTTGATACTAGCCATTCTGACTTGTGTGAGGTGGTATGTCATTATGGCTTTAATTTACATATCCCTGGTGATTAGTGATGTTGAGCATCTTTTCATTTGTCTATTGTGTTCTTTGAAAAAATGCTTATTTAAATCCTCTGCCCATTTTAATCATATTATTTGTTTTACTGGTGTTGAGTTGTTTAAGTTGTTATAAATATTTTGGATATTAACCTTCTTTGGATATATTGTTTACAAATACCTTCTCCCATTCAGTAGTTTCCTTTTTTGTTTTGCTGATGGTTTTATTCACTGTGCACAGGAGACTTCATTTTTGTTTCAGTCTTCTGTTTAGATTAGTTGAATTCTATTGACCTATTTTCAGATTTACTAATTCTGTCCACTGTCATCTCCATTCTACTTTTGAGATCATTAAGTGAGGTTTTTTGTTTTTGTTTTTGTTTTTTTAATTTCAGTTGTTGTATTTTTCTATTTTTCACTTCTTAACTTTCCATTTGGTTCTTTAAAAATTTTTTTTTCTCGCTTAGTGTTTCTTTTTCTTTATTTCAGGAGAATTCATAACTGGTTGTTGAAGAATTTTTATGACAGATGTTTTCAAATCCTTGTCAGATAATTTCAGCACCTGAGACATCATGGTATCGGCATCAGTTGATTGTCTTTTCTTTCTTTTTTTTTTTTTTAAGATTTTATTTATTTATTTTGACAGATAGAAATTACAAGTAGGCAGAGAGAGAGGAGGAAGCAGGCTCCCCACTGAGCAGAGAGCCTGATTTTATTTGTTTATTTGTTTATTTGACAGAGATCATAAGTAGGCAGAAAGGCAGACAGAGAGAGAAAGGGGGGAGCAGGCTCCCCACTGAGCAGAGAGTCCAATTCAGGGCTCGATCCCAGGACCCTGGGATCATGACCGGAGCCGAAGGCAGAGGCTTTAACCCACTGAACCACCCAGGCACCCCTGATTGTCTTTTCTTATTCAGATCATGATTTTCCTCATTTTTGGTACCTGTTATATCCTGATATGGTAGTCATTTTGATAGGAGATTGTTGATTCTACTTAATTTCCAATTCAGATAGTTCTGTTGCTTAGGTACAGTGTATAGTTCTGTGCTACTTTTATGGGCTTTAGTTCCAATGACAGCTCACAGATCACTTGCAATGTTAATTTGCTCTGCTTTATTATTCTGGTAGTGCCCAGACTCAGTCTCTGCTGGTGCTATATGCATGGGCTAAAGGCACTTCCCTTCTATCACTAGTCCCTGTTCTGGGTAAGCAAGAAAACAGAAGCTACTGAGTCTGGGTCTCCTATGCTTTTAGATAGAGGGCAGATAAGCAGGGCTCTGCTGATGCTGTCACTTCCAGATGAGATTGCCCCCTAAGGCCCCAGTTGTGGCACGGGGGCTGTGGTGTTTTGAAGTTTTGCTATAGCTTCTGGTGGTAGTCATCCTCTATCCACATTACCTGGGTTCCAAAGTGGAACTGTGATGGCCGGGGGTTTTCCTACTGCTAGTGGATCAAATTGCTGCCAGGCCAGGTTGTGAGGTAGAAGCTTATATAGTTCTGATCTGTCTTCTGGTGCTGTTGCTAGCTGATTGAGCAATTGCTGGGGCCTCAGTTATGAAACAGAGCTTGGGACTCCCCAGTATGTCTCTTTGGGGCTTTACTTTGTCTGTCCTCCCCACTTCCCTCTTTTTTTCTTTCTCTCCAGTACATAGTCTAGGAGTATATGAGCAATAATAAAGAGACTCTGGGAACTTCCATGGTCATTCCTCAGTTCCTGAGATTCCTAGCTAGTCTCCTCTTACAGCTTTCAGCGTTTTCATTGTCTGATGAAGAATTTCCAGGATATTTTATTTATAGGAGCACATCAGGGAATAGTAAGTCTATGCCTTATTTTAGAAACAGAAGTCTCCCCAAATTCATCTTAATCAGTATATGTTTGCTGGGAACCTAGGGTTTCTATCTGAAATTTCTACAATCATTCATACAGGTCACCATTGGTGTTTATATAATAACTGATAAGGGGTAACACCAACTCTCTACTTGTCTCTGCCATCGTATATTTACAAAAATCTGATTCAGCTCCTTTTTCTGAATGAGAAGGGATTACAAAGGAAATGGAAATAAGGAATGGGAGGAGCCTAAGATTTTAAGCTGGGAGCCTCAAACTTGTCTGTAAATACATATGTTTATTGCATCCCTAGTAAGGGGTTCGTTTTAGAGGATAAATAACCTGGACTTTGTGAGCCTGCTGTGTTCTTTGTCATGTGCTTTGTTTACTTTTGTTTTCTGTTCTACAGAGTTCCAAAGGGATAAAGCTCTCTTGGAAAATATAAACCCATTTAGCTTACAATAAATTAGAAAACTAGAAAAAGAAACATAAAACCAGGAAATATAATGAAAGATCGCAGTGTTTATTCAGTTTCCTTCCTTCTACTGAGATCAATAGCAGGGTCAAACTAGAGGCTCAGGAAAAGTTTGAGAAAAAAAGATGCCTTATTCCCTTGTTTCTCACAGATGTGATGTATTCTCACCTCATTCATTTTCCTTAGGCCTAACCTCATAAGGCTTGCTGATCTTTCTTTATAGCTAGAGTCTCCAGGTACTGAGTAAACACATCCTGTTTCTATTAATGAGATTTGATATCTTCATCTCCCCTCCTTCCTTCATCTCTACAAGCTTGATTAGCTTCTCAATTACAAGAAAACACAAGACAACAAAATAACCTCAGTCAATTTCTACAAATTGTGATCTGAGTCTCCAAGAAGTGACCTTAATGAATTGGGAAAGGTTGCAGAAATCAAGACATTCTAATAGGCAAAGGACAGATGTGTGGAAAACCAGCATATTAGGGAACTCTCTAAGGATGTTCACTGCAATTGCGACATGCTATCGCCATACTTTCCTAGATATGGTTGAAACACTGCAATTGTGACATGCTGTAGCCATACTTTCCTAGATATAGTTGAAAGGATCCTTTCCTAGATTTAATTGAAAAGATATATTTTATTCAGTTTATTTATCTTAATAAACTCCTTAGTCTGTTCAGAGAAGAGCTTTGTAAAATTCGATGTGAAGAGGAAGAAAGAATATATGTTCATTGTTATGAAAATGACAGCATCACATTTTCCAGAGTGACCCATTTTCTCAAATTTTTATTCAGCCGTGAGTAAATTACAGGTATCAAATTACATAATTTCTGATAAAATAGAGTTATGGTATTTTACTCTATTCTCGTTCCACTCTATTCTCCAGAGCCAGAATTACCATTTTAAAAGGCATATAATTTATAATTCATCCATTTAAATCCCACAGCCTCTCATTTTTCTCAGGATAAAGACCAAACTCATAACTCTCACCTGAACAGACCGGCATGGTCTTGTTCCCAACTTCTCCTCCCGTCTCCTCCTGTCATAGACCTCTTTTCTCTTTTCCATCCCTGATATTCCGATCATTCCTACTTGCCTTGGAGCTGATGTGCAAGCTGTTCTTGATGCCTGGAATTCCTTAACATCCTCCCTCTCCTCTTGGTCTAAGTATAAATAGTGCTTCCCTTGTATATCCCAAACAATCTTCATGTCTTCAGGGAAGTCCTCACCTCCCTAAAGTCTCCTGTTATGGATGATATTTACATGCCCTCACTCTCCAGTATAGTATTGGTTATAGTCCCAATTTTAAAATTACAAGTCTAAATATTTTATTGCTCTCTTTCTTCCTGATTAGACTATATGCTTCAAGAGTCCAAGGGGCATCACTCTTTTTGTACAGTTATATCGCCAGAGTTTAGTGCACTACTTGACACAGAGTAGGTACTCAGAAGATACTTTTCAATGTATATATGAATGGTTTGGTTTATTATGTAATTACTGAGAAGTTAATAAAGAATGTCTAGCAAGGTGTGCTGTATACAGCACAAGCTCAAAAATATTAAGTGAATGGATACATGAATAAATGAATGTTGAGTGAAGTAACTACTTGTGAATTAGTAGCTCATCTTTCATTTTAGTTTGACTTTTTTGGCCCTATATTTACATCTATTGAGTTCCTCTTTCCTCTCAAACAGGAGGAAGGATACAAATAATTTCTATTATTAACCTATTAAAAAACCTAATAAACTCACAGGATATGCTATAAAATAAATTATGCACTGTTTGCCAAAGACCAAGATAAACCATTCAAAGAATACCCATCTTTTTGTGTCCTGGTCCCATCCCCATTTTATATGGAAACTGATTAGCACTCAGAAAGGTGAAGGACCTGAATGAGCAAAACTCACAAAGTCTGTGTGTGATCTAGGCATGATGTGAACTTTTGCATCTGTGATTCATAGTTGTTTTCGCTTTTCACATGTCTTCAGGGCATTAGCACACTGATAAGTGCTTTTATTCCTTTCTTTATCTCTTCTGTACGTAAATAGATACTCAAATTGCTATAAGTCTTCTCAATAGTGATACATTTTAAATCTTGGGTAAATTCCCCTTAATTGACAGGCTCGCCCTGTGTCAGATGCATTACCATGAGGGGTGACTTACAATAGCATTGCTCTCGGTGTCCTATTGGCCTAAGCTAGAAAAGGAGGTAAACAGTCCTCATATTTCATAGATTTTAAAGAGACACTATGGATCTATTCTAGAAACCATATTTTTTTAGTTAATTTATTAGGTGACTTTAATTACACCTCTAGAGAAAGCTGAATGATACCCAAATTGCAACAGAGACAGTCCACAGAATAAATTATTGTTGTGATCTTAGTGACATGCTGGGCACATCAGAAAAAAATATTTTCCCTTCATTTGAGATCATTTTTACTAAAAATGGAAAATATAAAAACCTAAAGTTATTCCAGCCAAATTCATATCTGGAGTTGCTTACACCTCATGAGCTTGAAGTTGTCACATCTCTCTTCCCTCTCTGCTTTGTCCTCAAGAGACAAGAAAACATTAAAGGGACAGGCATTTTCATATTGGTTTTTGTCCTTTTAGGACCCTAATGGGCAGTGAGGAGCACAAAATGGAGGACCAGAATGAGGGTGAGGAAACATGGCTGGAGGATTCTCTTTGCCCTGAACCTCAGTTTCTTCACCTATAGAAGGGAACCAGTTTATCATGATTTTTATGGTTGCATAAAGTGCTAGTATTTAATTGATTAATTTGTATTTAAGTTTTTTAAGATAAAAGTCTAATTACTATGGAATATATATTTTTTATTTTAAAAATATTTATTTATTTGAGAAAGAGTGTGAGCAGGAGTGGGGAGAGAGGCAAAAGGAGAGAGAGAAAGCCAAGCAGACTCCATGCTGAGCCAGGAGCCCAGCGTGGTACTTGGTCCTCATGACCCTGAGATCATGGCCTGAGCTGAAATCAAGAGTTGGACACTTAACCAACTGGGCCACCAGGCGCCCCCATATAGCATAAATTATTTAAATGAATTAGATACATATCACATTGATATTATCATTATTTTGCTAATGCCTTGATAATTACTTTGTACCCATTTTTACATAACTGAAATGTTGATTGATTGATATGCTTTCTTAGCCATAAAATTTAATTATTTATACCAGTTTTTGGAAAGGAGAGAGTTACACCAAGTTATCTCAATATCTAATGGAATATTAGAGGCACAGTGGAACTTGAAGCAAAAGGGTGAAGGAAGTAAGATATAGTCTCTCCATGTGGGTTTTGTGTACATTACTATTCCCTGATTGAGCTTTGGTGGTCAACATCTCTTTATCCCTGCACAATCCTCTCACCTTGTGGCCTCTGTTTCCATTGTTCTATCCTATATGTCCCTCATTCCCAGGTATGGGAGGCTACATAGACCTGTTATCTCCCAAATGATGCATGGTCCAGGTACTCTTCTTCACTCATAGAAATTCATATGTTCTTTGTCCCTTTCATCATAGGCCCATCTGCTCTGCTTTTAAAAATAGCAACTAATCATATGACAAATACATTTATATTGTTGACATTTTAATGAGAAATATTCTACTTTCTTATGCTTACATTTATAGTGGATATATGGCCTGAAAAAATGATGGCATTTTGCCATCTAAACCCATATAGAAACTCTAATAGGAATACCTCAAGCAAAGCACAAGTGTTCAAATGCAAGCTGACAGTAGAGGATTTACACTAGTTTGGTTTTAGGGCATATCCCAGTATCATATAAAGACCCAAACCAGAAGAACTATTACTTCAGTTTATATAAATATGACCAGAAGACATTAGATATTACAAGATATTACATGTGTGATGGGGATTATGTTTTGAAATATTTTAAAGTATATTCTATCTTGAAATTTTTCTTGATCCTGGCTTTTTTAAAAAAGTATGTGACCTCCTTATTGAGATGTTTCCGTCTTTTGAAGCAGCAGGTTTTGGTGCTTCAGAAGAAGAACAGAAGCCACCTATAACAAGCAAGGCATTTCTCATTTTGGACTATTAAATTCTCTTATTTATTTTGCATGCCAGCATGTTGTTGAAGGATAACTTAGAGAAAAGAAAAGCATGCAGCCTACCCCCATCCAGCAGATGGTTTGTGGGAGAGAGACACTAAAAAGCAAGTGGACTATACATCAGGATCCTCTTCCTAATCCCATACTCTAGGTCCCACTGGCTGGCTAATGGTGGGAACCTCCATGGTGGGAATGAACAATGACAGGAAGTTTGAGAACTTGGGCTAGAAACTGAGTTTCCCATGGTCATGGACACACTTAGTGTTTATGGCTGAAATGGCACATTCTAATTGAGCTATCCATTGATCTAATTATATATCCATTTTGCTAATTAATACTAGGAGTAAGCCAGATTCCTTGGGGCAGCCCCATGTGAGCTCAGTAGGGTTGGGGGGGGTAGAGCTCCAAATCTTCACTGAAACAGTGCTTCAGAGTCCCCCTAACCTGTGTGTGGCATGAGAGGGATCCCCAAAAGTGGTATAGATACTGGCAGAGGTGTCTGGAAAAGACCTGGGGTCAGAGTAAAGACACTGTATTGGGAAGGACCTTGAGACTCAAAGGCAAAGAACAATTTCATGCACACTAGTAGAAAGCACCTATTTACCATGGCCTAACCTGACTACCTTCAATGCACTCAGAGTCAACCAGTCCAGTAACAGAATCAAATGGTTGCCAGGGACTACAGGGAGGGGGGCAGTGTGAAGCTACTAATCGAAGGCCATAAGGTTTCAAGTAAGATAAATAAGCTCCACAGATCTGATGTATAACATTTTACCTCTGGTCAGCAGTAATATACTGTATAGTTTAAAATTTATTGAGAAGGTAGATGTCAATGTCAAATGGTATTATAACAATAAAATAAAGTTAGAAAAAAAAAATCAGGCCAGACCTGTATACATTGATTGTGTATCCTGTCACTTTACTGAATTCACTTATTAGTCCTAGTAGTTTTTTGGTGGAGTCTTTAGGGTTTTCTATATATAGTATCATGTCATCTGCAAATAGTGAGAATTTTACTTTTTCCTTACAAATTTTGTAATTTTTATTTCTTTTTGTTGTCTGATTGCTCTGGCTGGGACTTCCAGTACTATGTTGAATAAAAGTGGTGAAAGTGGACATCCTTGTCCCTGACCTTAAGGGAACAGCTCTTAGTTTTTCACCATTGAGTATGATGTTAGCTATGGGTTTTTCATAAAAAGGCCTTTATTACATTGAGGTATGCTCTTTATAAACCTGTGTTGTTGAGAGTTTCTATCATGAATGGATGTTGTACTTTGTCAAGTGATTTTTTTTGTGTATCTATTGAAATTATCATGTGGTTTTTATCCTTTCTTGTATTGATGTGATGTATCATGTTAATTGTTTTGTGATGATTGAACCACCCTTTTATCCCAGGAATATATACCAGTTGATTATGGTATATGATTTTTTTAATGTGTCATTAGACTCAGTTTGCTAGTATTTTGTTGAGGATTTTTGTTTTTTTGTGGTATCTGTATCTGGTTTTGGTATCAGGGTAATGCTGGCCTCATAGAATGAACTTGGAAGTTTTCCTTCCTCTTCTATTTTTTGGAATAGTTTGAGAAGAATAGGTATTAACTCTTCTTGAAATGTTTGGTGGAATTCCCCTGTGAAGCCATCTGGTCCTGAGTTTTTGTGTTTCTTGGGGAGATTTTTGGATTACTGATTTAATTTCTATGCTGGTTATCAATCTGTTCAAATTTTCTATTTCTTCTTACTTTAGTTTTGGTAGGTTATATGTTTCTAGGGACATACCCATTTCTTCTAAGTTGTCCGATTTCTTGGCAGACCCTTGGTTAAAAAGATTAAGAGGATGATGAGGATATTGTAGGACTTAGAAGTTGAGGAAGGAATTCTACTGTCATGAGATTATGTAAGCCATGCCTTTCCCCTATACCCACATGCAGTTTTGGAAAGGAAAGGAAACAGGGCAGCAATTTGAATGATCAAACACTAACCTAAGTACATGATGTAGTGGTTGTGTTATTTAAAGATATTTCTTAAATGATTGCCTCATATTAACACTAAATTACTTCACTGAATTAAAATTTCATACCCCCTGCCCCAGCTACCCATTAGTCAGGGGCTTTGAGAAAGAAGAGATGAGTTAGAAATAATGTAGCTATTTGTTCCTTGCACATCTGAGTATGATATGAGTAATGTTTGACCCAAGTGCCCATGTTTTTTCCTCACTGGCATTTTCTATGGAAGTTCCCAAGCTCAACCTGTACCTACTAAAGATAAAATATAGTATTTTAGACTGCTGTTATCTCTGACCTGAGAAATTATTTTATCTTGGGGACCCACAAGATAAGTTAATGAAAAACATCTAAAAATAGATGATACATTTTCTGGATGGTAGAAAATTGTATTTAGAATTTCCTAAGTGCCTTGTTAAGCTCACTCATACACACTCACACATACACACAAATGAGTATGGTAAATAGAAAAGTGCTTGGTAAATAGTAGGCTTTTTGTCACTATTTGATAAATTGTGTTGGGTGATTACACATTCATCTACAATGGACATGGGTACTTATTTTCAGGAGTTTCTTGACATTCCCTTAGCAATGCAGGCATGTGTACTTTGTGGTTTTCTTTGAGTTTTTGAGGTTAACTTGGATATTCTAGTTCTGGCTGGAAGTTTTTAGGGATAATGAGCAAAAACAAGATCTTGGCATTTTGGTTTTATGCCAAGAGAGGGAAGCAGTAGCCCCTGGGCAGAAATCTTTAAGTTTTATTCTTCTGGAACATTTCCTTCTGCCCTGTCTTCCAGAAGGAAACAAAGCTTGAAGTCTGCCTTAAACTCTGTCTTTAATAACTATCTCAAATTCATGCAGCCCTCAAGTGATAAATTATAGACCTCCCTCCTTCTGTAGAGTGAAATGGTAGGAGTTGGCAAGTGTTACCCAATCCTAACCTCACTAAAAATTTCTAAAATATATAAATTATTTATTAGCACAAAGGAGTGTAAAGAAAGAGAACAAGAGAGACATACAAACTCTAGAGGCAAAGGCAGTGGAGCTTACAATAATAAAATTTACAAAGACCAAGTTGTGTTAGGAAAAGAACCAAACCCTATTAGTATTCATAGATTGGGCACTGGTCAGGTTTTCAACGATGTAGTTCCATCATTTAAAACTAAGTGCCAAGTACTATGTTTCCTAGATTGAATCTTCTAGCAAACAGAAGACTCTGATGGAATATAGTATTCACAGAATCTTCTCAGACATGGAAAAATTCTAGAAGGTCAGGGGCTCCAGGAAGAAAAGAATGTACTAACCCCTTTTTAACAGGACAAAAATGGAGTATTAAATATTCAGAACTAAAGACAGAAGGAAGTAAAGACCAGTTCTGTAACCATAATAATATCTTTGTATCATTTCCATGGGTTCTTTTTAAAATTTGGTTTTTCCCCTAATTAGGAATGCCTGAGAATGAAAAGATGAAGTGGATTTGGTTGCAGGATGCTATAGAATGGGAAAAACTAATTACTTTGTGTCCTATACCATAGAATAGAAGGGTTGAGAAAACTCAAAAAGGGAGATACTTGGCAGCATTTAATTGCATGCCCAGTGCATAGGAGCAGGAGCAATGAGGTTCCTGTGGTTTTGACAAAGGACCTGGTTCCAAGCAATAAAAGGACCCACAAGTACACTATTCTGAAAGGCTGAAATTTTAGTCCATCTGTTAAAAATCTATGATCTCTTAATTCCTTCCAGTTGTATCTATGTTACTATGTAAAATGTGTCCTCTCATCTCATAATGTATGATCCCACTGTTCTTCAGACAAGTGAGTTTTCCAGCTATATGTTAAACTACCTTGAGTCATTCCTGCATTTTCAGAGATTAACAAGTTCTAGGGGCATTGTGGATAAAAGAATAAGTGTTTACACATTGCATGATAACTATGCCCCTTTTTCTTTTTTCTCTGATTTATGATAAAAACTGTCCCCAACCCATGAAGAATGGTTGGATGGATTCCATCTCATATTTAACTATTATTTAATACTTTGTCTGTTAAACATTCAGAACTGCTCAGGTAAGTTGCTTTCTAAGCGTGAATTTGAAAAAACCCAATCACAGTGGGATCAATGAGTGAATAGACAATTTCATTTTCCATGATGATCTTTTGTAAACAAAGAAGAAAAAGAGCGCTCTAACTGGTGGTGTTTCATGGTTTTAGTAGGAAGAGATAGGAAATTATGGCAACATAAGGAGAATATAGGGTCTCTGAGTCAACAAGCTTCTTGCCCTGCAGGTGGTTGGTCTGAATGTAGTTGAAGTAATCCTAGGAGGGACTCCCACTGAGAGGAAGCGGGGTATCTTTTTGTGAATATCAGAGCCACCAAGTTCCTATTAGCCTCCCTCTGCCTGCTACAAAGACAATGTCCTTTTGCCACAGCTCAGAGACTTCACCGTGATAATTTTGCCAAAGCCTAACAGGGCAGAGCACTGCATATGTAGGGATATTTCCTTTCAGCCCTCCAATGACCTACAATTGGTTCCTATTATTAATAATTCCTCTAAGGTCTATCTTCACAAAAAAGCACCAAGTCTTCTACAGTTAAGGAAAGACCGGGCTGCAGACTCCTGCTCTGAATCGTTTCTTGAGCTTCTTCATTATTTACTGAGATTCCTGAAATGCAAACAATCAGAGTCTTATCAGGCAAAGGCAGATCCCCTGAGCCTTTTATCATTCTGTCTGCAATTTTGAATTTCCTCTATAACCAGGCAGCATACCAAATGAAGCTAGACTCTTTAAAGGGAAATGAGGCAATTGGAATGTCAATTTTATTTAGTAATATATTGTAAAAACTTAAACAGCATATCCAGCTGATTGACAAAATCCATCCAACTGTTAAGGGCAAAACAAAACTATCTCAAGAGGTACAGTTATACAGATCTCGCTTTTACCTATAGGCAGATATTTTTAAAGAGAAAGAGAGAGAGACAGAAAATACTGAAGCAGAATGCAACATCTGGAATTGTCCAACTGATAAAATTCAGAGAGAGAATAAGGGAGTTAGAAGCAAGGATATCATGTCATGTTTTCTTTCTTCTTCTTCAGTGAGCTTTTTAACTTCTTCCACAGGCTGTCTTTTCTCTTCAGTTTCTTTTCCATCAAGGATGGCATGGACTCCTTCTTGCGGATTTCCCTCACTAGACCATGAAAGGCATCATCAATGCAGAATCTGAGGGCCGCAGAGGTCTCAAAAAAAGCACAGTTATATTCCCTGGCCAGACTCAAGCCTTCTTCTGTAGAGACCTAAAGGAAAAGTAAATGAGAGAAAGGGGAAGATGCTTAGGTCAAAAACAATGGTCTCCATCAGGACTGTGGATATCTATATATATATATGTATATATGTATATAGAATATAATTTGTTATATTAATGAGAAGTTGGTATAAAGGAAAATTTCTAGAATTTCTAAACTTGATGGACAAATAAGAGATTAGGATCTCTATAAAGGCAACTGATAAGAACTAATTAAAAATCAATTCTCCAGACTTCAAAAAAAAGTAACATGGCACAGTGGTCAAAACCATGGCTTTAGAGTAAAACTGCTTGGTTTCTAAGTTTCAGTTCTCCCACTTTTGAGTTTTGCAAACTTTGGTAACTCTATTAAGCTTTTTGGGCTTCAGTTTTCTCATTTGTAATCTAGAATAATGACACCTACTTCCAAGGCTTTTTGTTAGTGTGTCTGATGCACCTTTTACAGATAATGTTGCTGAATACATATTGAAAGTTTTATAACTACTGTTGTTAAATATAGTCCAGAGCTTTAAGTTAAGAATAAGCCAGAATGAAGTTGCCATGAACTTGAGAAATGACCTTCTGACAAAAAACAAAAACCAAACACCACCATTATGTCTGTAGCTAAGCACTTCAGAGCATGGTTAGAGTGCTACACATGTTTTGTGGCACAAAACCAGGCTGTGGTGCATGTTATTGCAATGGATCCTCTAGGGATGATAAACAAACTGAAGTCAGGAACTATGCCTTGACATCTCTTTAATGTCCACTACAGTGCCTGGTACCTGAGTCACCACTAGAGGAGAAAGGATGATTAATAAAAGCACCTAGATTTAGAAAGTATGAATTAAGATACAAACATAAGTGATGAACAAATATTTAAACAGGAGATTATATGACACCGTACTGAGTGCCAATAATCCTGCTCAAACTTTAGCATTCCCATTAGCTCTACTAGATTATTCACACTGGCTTGAAGAAAGTAGGAATAAGGCTGCTTTGACTTGATATGTTCTCATAGCCTCCTCATCCATACTGGTCTATTTATTGAAGTCATTCACATGTGTATGTGTTTATATGTTCCTTTTTCTTGCCAAATGAAAATGTATGGTGAACTGGAGACTCCATCAGCCTGTACCCCTGAGTGTCTGTGACCAGGACTATGGTGAGTAGAGCACCCAGTTCACCAGGGTTGGCATATTCACCAAGCATAACTAAGGAATTCTGTTAACATTCATCAGCTTAAAGCTTAAACATCAGCTGAAAGCTGATGACATTTTGGAGTTGTTTGTAACCAAAACATCAGTTCTTAACTAATACACCATGCTGTAATAAATGGTTGAGCTGGGATATAAAAAGACCTCTGATTTCAAAGCCAGGTCCTTTCTAGTCTTTAAAAGATCGACTTCACTAAGGACTTTCATTCCTGCTGGCAAACACACCAGTTCTTTTTTGAGCTCATTTCTATCTTTTAGTAACTAAAGAAATGCAGTTATAAGCAACAAGCTAAAGTTATTAAGATTCTGTCTTACCAGCAATTAGACAAAGTCATACATGTATTAACTTGTCTGATTTCCAAGGAATCACAGGTGACAATCTTACCAAATATTTTGACCCTGTATACCATGCGTTGCTATTTATTTTTTAGTCTCCTGTAACAATTTTCCCAACTCAGAAGGTAATGGACTTACATTTGGTGTTTTTTATAGCAACACCACATTTCTAGTATAATTTCCTAGATTAATCACCTTTCATTACAACACACACACACACACACACACACACACACACACACACACACAAATAGCCTCAAAATCCCTGTGGCTTGCAGAAGTGTTTCTTGCTCCTACTGCTTATTAGCAACTAGAGGGCAGACTGTATCAGTTCAGCTTCAGGCTTTTAGCTGGGATCTGGTTTGTCCCTCCTAATCTTATTCTGAGACTCAGGTTCAAAGATCCCTTCTTATCTGGGATATGATGTTCCCATGACAGGGCAGTGGACAAGAGGCAGAGATAATTTTACCTACATTTCAAAGGTCAAAAGACAAATGGAGAAACCTTAAGTCAATGAAGCAGGATGTGTACTCAGCTCCCAAAGAATTGTGAAGAAATAGCATCTACCAAAAACATTTACATGTAAGTGCAGCACACTATCCAGTTAAAAAAAGACAAACATTGTGAGACCAATTTTTTAAACACTTGTAGTTGAAACACCTTACATAAAAGAATATAGAAAGAGTGAAATTTGAATGGAAATTAATACAAAAAAGGTGTTAAATTAATACAGCATCAAAGTAGTTAGTTAAAAATTACTTAAAACGATGAATCTATCATGATGATACACATTTGTATGTACCAAAAATAATAGCCTCATTTAATAAGCCAACAGAACTAAAATCCAGAATCACAGTGAGAAATTTTAACCATTCTTTCACATCAATTGAAAGAATACATAGATAAGTCAAGAAGGATGTAGAAGGTTTGAACAAAACACCACATTTTATCTAATTTATATAGGTAAGATGCTATGCCCAACAACTGAAAAATTCACATTTTCTTCACATGAACCTGAAGCATTTATAGATTGACTTCATGCTAAGCTATAAAGCAAGTTTCAAAACACCACGAAGAATCAAAGTAGAAACACTCAAATTTCATGACCAATGTAGCAACCTCAAAGTTACCCCAGAAATCAGCAAGTTAGACCAAAAGAAGCAGACAGAAAGAATGATAAAGACAGAAATAAATGAAATAGAAAATAATCATGCAGTAGAGAAAACTAAATGTGAAGATGTTAAATTGATAGAGCCCAGGCAAGACAAGGCTAAAGGTGGGAAAGCATACAAATAAACTATATCAAGAATGACAAGTAGACATAAGTACAGGTCCTACAATCATAAAAAAGGTAATTAGGGAATATGATATTTGTGTCAAGAAGTCTGACAAGTTAGATAAAGGACAAATTCCTAAAACAAAACCTACCAGAACTTTACACAAGAAGAAACAGAAAATCTTTATTATCTTATATCTTAGACAGGAATTAAATATGTAATTAAGACTTTTCCACAATTAAGTCTCTATAACCATAAGCCTTCTCTGATGAATATGTGTGGATATAAGTACCAAAAGACTTGTACAAAATAATTCCTATCAGTATTATCACAGATAACCAAAAACTAAAAGGAACACAAATAAGTAAATTTGATAATTTGTTGAATATGAATAGAATGGAATATTGTTCAATGTAAATGAATCAAATATTGTTATATACAACTTATGTAAGTCTTACAAACATAGTAGTGTTTAGTGACAGAAATTAGACCTATGAAACATTTTTTTTCTGTGAAACATTTTTAATAAACTAGGATAGTTTTAGATGTATAGAAATGTGGCAAAGATAGTACAGATAGTTCCTGTATACCCAATGTCTAATTGTTCTTGTTATATTAATATGGTACACAATTATACTTTTAGAATGTTGAAACACAAGGAAACTAGTTTTAGGAGTCAATATATATTTCCTTTGGGAGGTAACACAAGGGCATCTTCTGGGTGATTTTTGTTATCTTCTTTGATCTATAGTGGTTTCAGGTGGATTCACTGTAGGATAATTTACAAATTGTATACTTATAATTTGTGTACTTTTTGTATATGGTGCATCAATGAAAAAAACAGATGTACTATATAACTGAAAGTACCCCCTCTGAATTTGGAGCATCACCATTTCCTCAAGTTCAGTAGTATTTCTATAGCTAAATGTTTCAACCCTCACAGTAAATAGGATATGTAAAGTCTCAAATCACATTAGATCATGGCTTGCCACAAAATGAATCAAGTCTGGTCATATTTTGCAAAATACATTAAAAATTTTGTATTTTAGATTTCTGAAATCAGATAACATTATGGACTTAGGTTTCTAGCGGGAAGGTTCAATTCCATAAAAATTACAAATCATCTCAAAGTAATATGTAATTCCAATAAAAAGTACATTCAAATCCTGAAATCTTTTGAAACATAGATTGTTATACAGAGATAGTAAAATTCATCGGAAAGAATAAAGGAAAAAACAGGAAAGAAATAATTCTAGTAAGGAGGAGGTAGAGAGAGAAACAGTGACAATGGTGTTGGAGTCATCCTACTACAGTTCTCTGTATATGTATAACAATCTAGCTAGGGTATTAATTAAGGGCTAGAAAGACCAATGCAATGCAGTGGGGAATCTAAAAACAAGATGATGAAATATATGGGAGCTTGATATACTATTGGGTAGCATTCTAAATCAAGGTTTGGAAGTGAAGATCCATTTAGTGGTACTCTGACACTGAGTCATCATCATTTTGGATTACCCTTGAAGTATGGAGATTATTTCTACCAGCACAGGAAGGTAATTTTTCTTTGGGAAGAAAAGAAGTAGAAGGGGATTGAAGTCTTTAATTATATATCTCTTTCTTACACATTTGAAAAATCTCTTTATACAAACATGTTTATGAAATGTGTCCTAATTATAAAAATGTATTACATATTATTGGAAACCTCAAAATTCAGTTAAAAGTCCAATGTAATAATCTTAATCTGAAAATATTAGAAAAATTCCATCCAAAGATTCATATTGAAGTCATATAAGCAAATAATAGATGACATAACTGCTTCTTACTGTAGCAAGATGAAGTATTTTTAACTCTGTAGCTCCTCATTGCTTTGGTAAATCCCTCTATTTCAAAGCATGGAATGTAGTTGTATATATTCTTAGATTCATTATCAGAATATTCATTCCATGATACAACTCAATAATTTTCACATTCATTATAATAAAATCCAAAAGGAAATTAAACTTAGTAAAATAGTAAAATACTTGATCTCTTCTATAACTCCTGGAAAACTCTTAATCAGTCACCAAAAGTTTTTATTTTTTAAGAAAAATATTAAAGTAAAAGCATACTTTAAAATTCTCATGTTTCAGTAAATTTTATCTCACACCGATGTTGACAAACCATAATTTGTCATCCCTACATTGGTTGTTGGGATCAATATACTATATATTCAATGGAAGAACTTGAGTCCAAACATGTAATTTAAAAAGTTCAAAAAATTAATTTTACAGACTCTGGGCTTTATGATTAATAATTTTGGTCTGTTCAAAAGTTATAAATATTTCAACAGTATCTCTGGAAGTGATTTTTAGTCCACTTAATGGTGCTGAGTGGTTCAGAATCAGAGTAATGTAACAAGAAGTAGCAATTTCTATATTAGGCTTTAAAACCGGGGTATGTAGCATATTCATCCAATATATTATATCTTAACTACCCAAAGTTTAACTAAATTTAACTTTTAAAAATTTAAAAGTAATTTTAAAAAAGATTACTAATTTTTTAAGTAAATTAAGTATTTTTAAATGAAAAATATTCATCCATGCCATACAGTAGCGCGAAGAAAACAGCACAGTGTTAGATGAGAAATTTTTTTTTCCCCAAATTAGGAGTTTCAGGTCCAAAAATGGTTAAGCAAATGGTTCAAGGTCACATACCTAATTAAGTAAAACAACCATCAAGTTCTATTCTCTTCCATCAAGTATTGTTTCCAATCCTTGCTGTTTCTCTGGAGTCTTTCCAGTTCCCTCTGCCAGTTTTCCACTTATATGTAATTGATTATTCTGATCTGAGGTTTTATAATTTGGGATTATTCTTAAATTACAAACCAATGGCATAGAACATTTTACATTGCATTTATGGAAAAAGAAAAATTTAAATACAGAGAGAAAAATAAATATTATAGAAAGATTATTTGGGGGTCAGGGAAGGAACAATTATTGCAGATCCAATTACCCCTCAATTGCAAGGATGGGGACTTTGTGATTAAATGTGCCACCTGCAGGCCTTAGACAGTATTGGCAGAAAAAAAGGGAATAAAGAAAAATGTTTTATGCAACAGAAAATTTCAGTGACCTAGGGGAGCCATCTTTTTAATAGATGTGACCTTTTTCACCAAGGAAGATCACTGTGTAATGTGCCAGGTACTCCCTGAAATGCCATTTCCCATCTGCCTGAGGAGGCATTAGAGCACAGCCACAGCTGCATGGGGGGTTGAAGAGACCCCTGGGGCATGATGGCAAGCACAGCATGTTCTAGTCCTGGCCCAGCTGCTGGTGGGAAGTGGCAAGCATGCTGGTCAATTAGAGTTCCAGTCCCAACAATCTGCTGACTTCAGGAGCTTCATTGGTCTTTATTGTAAAGGTACTCAGGGTAATGGTGGTCATCTAGTAACCTGTATAATTCTTAGTAGCACTGATACTGCTTTGCTATATTTGCTAACTTTGAACGAGGAGAGATTGACAGAAAGATGAGTATGGCTCTTCCAAGAGAAGCTTTGCAAGTGTAATATCTTTATGATTCAGTCTACTAGGTACTGTTAAAACATTCAGGATACAGAATAAACTCTTTGGGATCTGTTTATATTTTTTAATGCTTTCCTGTGTTTCACTTGATTCTTACCCACGAAGACAGTAATTTTCATTATAGAGCCTACATCATCAAGGTAACAGGAGTCAATCTCTTGAAGATTTGGGACCAAAACATTTTATTTGTTAATAATAAAATAAGAAGGAAAAGTTGCCCAAACTTAGATTGTTCAGTTTTCATTTTGTTTAGTTGTGTAATTGATTTTGATCAGTTTTAACAATATGAGTAGCCTTGCTGGTCTCCTAGACTAGCTCCAATTGAAGTATTTTTTGTTTGCTTTTTTAATCTGCAAGTTATTTTTTTAAAGATTTATTTATTTTAGAGAAAAAGAGCAAGCACTAGTGGGAGGGGTAGAGGGAGGAGGAGAGAGAATCCCAAGCAGATTCTGTGCTGTGTGTGGAGCCTGATGTGGATCTGAATCTCATGACTATGAGATCATGACATGAGTTGAAACCAAGAGAGTCAGATGCCTAATTGACTCTGCCACCCAGGCACCCCTACAAGTTATTTTTTTTACACATATCTTCCATTTAAAGCTAAGTGCAAAGACCACTTGCAGGGAAAACCAAATCACAGCAAAGCACTGATAAGAATTTCCCATCCTCAGCTATAGTCACAGACATATGAGAAACTCATTCTTTTTAATTTTAATCCCAGTGTACAATGCTATGTTAATTTCAGGTACACAATATAGTGATTCAACAGTTCTGTATATTACTCAGTTCTTATCAGGTGTACTCGTAATCCCCTTCATCTATTTCACCCATCCCCTCACCCACCTCACCTCTGATAACTATCAGTTATTCTCCATAATTACAAGTCTGTTTCTTAGTTTGTCTCTTACTTACCTTTGAATGTTTTGTTTCTTGAATTCCACATATGAGTGAAATCGTATGGTATTTGATATATTTGGCTTAGCATTATACTCTCTGGCTCCATACCTGTTGCTGCAAATGGTGAGATTTAATTCTTTTTTATGGCCGATTAATATTCCATTGTATGTATGTATGTACGCACGTACACACACACACACACACACACACTACTGCTTCCTTATCCATCTGTGTATTGATGGATACTTGGGTTGCTTCCATAGTTTGGCTATGGGAAATAATGTTGCAATAAACATAGGGGTGCATATATCCCTTCAAATCATTGTTTTAGTATTTTTTTAATTTAATTTAATTTTTACTTTTTAAAAAGATTTTATTTATTTATTTGACAGACAGAGATCACAAGTAGGCAGAGAGGCAGGCAGAGAGAGAGAGAGAGGAGGAAGCAGGCTCCCCACTGAGCAGAGAGCCCAATGTGGGGCTCGATCCCAGGACTCTGGGATCATGACCTGAGCCAAAGGCAGAGGCTTTAACCCACTGAGCCACCCAGGCGCCCCTGTTTTTGTATTCTTTGGGTCAATACCTAGTAGTGTGATTATTGCATTATAGGGTAGTTCTATTTTTAGTTTTTTGAGGAACCTCCATACTGTTTTCCACAGTGGCTGTAGCAGTTTGCATTTCCATCAACAGTGCCCAAGAGTTCCTTTTCTCCACATCCTTATCAACATTTATTGTTTCCTGATTTATTTTTTTTTAAGCCATTCTGACAGGTGTGAGGTGATACCTCATTGTAGTTTTGATATGCATTTCCCTGATGATGAGTGATGTTGAGCATCTTTTCATGTGCCTGTTGACCATCAGATATCTTCTTTGGAGAAATGTCTATTTATGTCTTCATCCCCATTTTTAATTGGATTATTTGTTTTTTGGGTGTTAAATTGCATCGGTTTTTCATATAGATCCTAACCCTTTATCAAATATGTCATTTATAAATATTATCTCTCATTCAGTAGGTTATCTTTTAGTTTTCTTGGCTGTTTCCTTTGCTATGTAGAAGTTTTTTATTTTAATATAGTCCCAATTATTTATTTTTGCTTTTATTTCTCACACCTCAGGAGACCTATCTAGAAAAATGTTGCTGTGGCCAGTGTCAGAGAAATTTCTGCCTGTGTTCTCTCCTAAGACTTTCATGGTTTAAAGTCTCAGATTTAGGTCTTTAATTCATTTTTAGTTTATTTTTGTGTATGGTGTAAGAAAGTGGTCCATTTTCATTCTTTCACATGTTGCTGTCTGGTTTTCCCCAACACCATTTGTTGAAAAGACTTTCCCATTGCATATTCTTGCCTCCCTTGTCAAAGATTAACTGGCCGTGTAATTGTGTGTTTATTTCTGGGCTTTCTATTCTGTTCCGTTGATCTATATGTCTCTTTTTGTGCCAGTACTTTACTATTTTGATTACTATACCTTCATAATATAACTAGAAATTTGGAATTGTGATGCCTCCAGTTTCGTTCTTAAGATTGCTTTGCCTACTCCAGGTCTTTTGTGGTTTCATATACATTTTAGGCTTGTTTGTTCTTGTGAAAAATGCTGTTGGTATTTTGATAGGGATTGTGTTAAGAATGTAGATTGCTTTGGGTAGTATAGTCATTTTAAAAATATTTGTTATTCCAATCCATGAGCATGGAATGACTTCCATTTCTTTGTGTTGTCTTCAGTTTTTTCCATCAGTGTTTTATAGTTGCTGAGGACAGGTCTTTCACCTCTTTGATTAAGTTTATTTCTAGGTATACTTTATTATTTTTGGTGCAACTATAAATGTGATTGCTCTCTTATTTTCTCTTTCCGTTGATTCATTATTGGTATACAGGAATGCATAAGATATCAATACACTGATTTTGTATCCTGCAAGTTTACCAAATTCATTTATCTGTTCTAGGAGTTTTTTGGTTGAGTCTTTCAGGTTTTCTGTATACAATATCATGTCATCTGCAAAATGTGGATGTTTTACTTCTTTACCAATTTGGATACATTTATTTCTTTTTGTTGTTTAATTGGTGTGGTTAGGAATTCCAGTATGAAGCTGAATAAAATTAGTGAGAGTGGATGATACCCTTGTCTTTTTTCTGACCTTATGGGAAAAGCTGTTTTTCACCAATGAGTATGTTGTTAGCTATTGGTTTTTCATGTGTGGCCTTTATTGTGTTGAGGTATGTTCTCCCTAAACCTACATTTTTGAGGGTATTTTTTTTTAAATATTTATTTATTTATTTATTTATTTGACAGACAGATCACAAGTAGGCAGAGAGGCAGGCAGAGAGAGAGGAGAAAGCAGGCTCCCTGCTGAGCAGAGAGCCCGATGCGGGGCTCAATCCCAGGACCCTGAGATCATGACCTGAGCTGAAGGCAGAGGCTTTAACCCACTGAGCCACCCAGGTGCCCGAGGGTATTTTTTTTTTTTTTTATCATGGTTGGATGTTTTATTCTGTCAAATGCTTTTTCTGTATCTATTGAAATGACCATAGGGTTTTTATCTTTCTTTTATTGACATATCATGTTGGTTGATATGCAAATATTGAACCACACCTTGTATCCCAGGAATAATCTGACTTGATCATGATGAATGATTTTTTTAATGTAGTTTTAGATTTGGCTTGCTAGTATTTTGTTGAGGATTTCTAGATCCGTGTTCATCATAGTTGATATATTCTTTTTTAGTGGAGCCTTTATCTGGTTTTGGTATCAGAATAATGCTGGCCTCATAGAACAGATTTGGAAATTTTCCTTCATCTTCTATTTTTTGGAATAGTTTGAGAAGAATAGGTATTAACTCTTCTTGAGATGCTTGGTAGAATTCCCCCTGTGAAACTGTCTGGTCATGGACTTCTGTTTGTTGGGAGTATTTTGATTAAGATTGCTGATAATCAGTGTGTTCAAATTTTCTATTTCCTCCTGTTTCAGTTTTGGTAGGTTATATGTTTCTAGGAATTTAATCCATTTTTTCTAGGTTGTTCAATTTATTGTCATAAACTTTTTATATTCTCTTACAATTGTATTTCTCTGGTGTTTGCTGCTACCACTCCTCTTTCATTTGTGGTTTTGTCTGAGTCCTTTCTGTTTTTATTTGTTTGTTTGTTTGTTGTTTGAGGAGTCTGGCTAGAGCTTTATCAATTTTGTTGATCTTTTCCAAGAAACAGGCCCTGGTTTCATTGATGTGTTCTATTGTTTTGTTTGTTTCAGTTTGTTATTTATTTCTACTCTAATCTTTACTGTGTCATTCCTTCTGCTAAGTTTTAGATTTTTTTTTTTTGTTATTGTTCTTTTGCTAGCTTCTTTTGGTATAAGATTAAGTTGTGTGAGATTTTCTGCCTCTTGAAGTGGTCATTTAAACTTTCCTCTTAGAACTGCTTTTCTGCATCTTAAAGATTGTGGATTGTTATTTTATTTTCATTTGTCTTCATGTATTTTTTGATATCCAATTTTTATTTCCAGATTGACCCATTCTTTGTTGAGTAGCATGTTTTTAACTTCCATGTATTTGTGCTGTATCCCAATTTTTTCTTGTGGAGGATTTCTAGTATTATAGTTTATGATCAGAAAAGATGGATGATGGATGGTATGACTTGAGTCTTTTTTTAATTTGTTGGGAATTATTTTTCAGCCTAATCTAATATGTGATCTATTCTGGAGAATGTTCTCTGTGCACTTGAATGTGTATCCTGTTGTTTTAGGATGAAATGTTTGAATAAGTCTGTTAAATCTATCTGATCCCATGTGTCATTCAAAGCCAGTGTTTCCTGGTTCATTTCTTGTTTGGGTATCTGCCAATCAGTATAAATGGGGTATTAAAGTCACCTACCATTATTGTATTGCTATCAATTAGTTCCTTTATGTTTGTCATTAGCTGTTTTAAGTATTTGGGTGCTTCTGTGTTGGGAATATAAATATTTATAATTGTTATGTTGTCTTATTGGATTATCCCCTTTATTCTTACATAGTGTTCTTCTTTGTCTATTATAGTCTATTTTGTCCAATGATTGTTACCCCAGCTTTCTTTTGGCATCTGTTTGCATGACAGATGTTTCTCCATCCCTTCACTTTCAATATACTGGTGGATTTAGCTCTGAAGTGAGTCTCTTGTAGATAGCATATAGATGGGTCTTTATTTTTAATCCATTCTGTCACCTTATGTCTTTTGATTGGAGCATTTGGGCTGTTACATTCAAAGTAATTATTTTTCCCCTCTTTTTTTTTTTTTTCTTAAAGATTCTATTTATTCATTTGGCACTGAGTGAGAGAGAGAGAAAGTAAGCACAAGCAGGGGGAATGGCAAGCAAGGGAGTAGCATGCTCCCTGCTGAGCCAGGGGCCTGATGTGGGGCTCGATCCCAGGACCCTGGGATCATGACCTGAGCTAAAGGCAGCCACTAATTGCTTAAGCCACATAGCCCCCCCCTTTTATTTTCTACTTTTTTTTAAGTTTTGATTTTATACTTTTTAAAGTTTTTTTTTTTTTTTAATTTGTTAGTCAATATATATCATTATATTATTTTTGGGTGTACATCTCAAAGTAATTATTGCTGTGTATTGCCATTTTGGTACATGTTTTGTGGTATAGTTCTTCTCTGACCTTTTCTTGCTGTCTTTCAAGGTTTGTTGGTTTTCTTTAGTGATATACTTGGATTCATATCTTTTCAGTTGTGGTTATCATTAGGTTTGTACATAACAACTTTTGCATATAGCAGTCTGTATTAAGTTGATGGTCACTTAAGTTTCAACCCATTCTTTACTTCTCTCCCTGTCATGATTTAAGCATATGGTATCATATTTTATGTCCTTTCATTCTATGAATGCCTTGACTAATTTTTACAGATATGCTTACTTGTACTGCTTTTGTGTTTTCCACTTTTCTTATTCCAATTTGTGGTCTTTGTTTTACGCTCAGTAAGTCCCCTTTAACATTGCTGGTTTAGTGGTCATGAACCCCTTTAGCTTTCATTTCTTTGAGAAACTCTAGCCCTCTTTCTAATTTGAATGATAGCCTTACTGGATAGAATATTCTTGGTTGCAGATTTTTCCTTTTATCACTTTGAATATATCATGTTCCTCTCTTCTGGCCTGCAGATTTTCTGCTGAAAAATCAGTTGGTAGCCATATTGGATTTCCCTTATATATAATGGTCTTCTTTTGCTGCTTTTAAAATTCTCTCTTCAGGGGCACCTTATTGGGTGGCTCAGTGGGTTAAGCCTCTGCCTTCAGCTCAGGTCATGGTCCTAGAGTCCTGGGATCAAGCCCCGCAATGGACCCTCTGCTCAGCAGGGAGCCTGCTTCCCCCTCTCTCTCTGCCTGCCTCTCTGCCTACTTATAATCTCTCCCTCTCTCTCTGCCAAATAAATAAATAAAATTTTAAAAAAATTCTCTCTTCAACAGTATTTTTTGCCATTTTAATTACTGTGTGTCTTGGTGTGTACCTCCTTGATTTGATTTTGTTGGGGGATTCTCTGTGCCTCCTGAATCTGGATATCTGTCCCCCCCCCTTAATTAGGGAACTTTTCAGCTATTATTTCTCCTTACAAATGTTCTGCCTCCTTTATTCTCTCTTCTCCTTTAGGGATCCCTATAATGTGAATGTTATTATGCTTGATGGAGTAATTGAGTTCCCTAAGTCTATTCTTATTTCGCATAATTTTTGGCATAATTATTTGGCATAGTTTTTTCCCTCTTAACTGCTTAGCTTCATTACTTTCCTTTACTCTGTCTTCCAAGTTGCTGATTTGTTCCTCTGCTCCCTCTAGCCTGCTATGTATTCCATTTTTTATTTAATTTTGAATTAAATAATTTTTTATTTTTATGGTGAATTTTTTATTTAATTTATTGTGCTCTTCATCTCCAGTTGGTTTTTATCTCTTTGCTAAGGGTCTCGCTAATGTCTCCCACTCTTTTCTCAAGTTGAATGAGTATCTTTATGATCATTACTTTTGATTCTTTACCAGACATATTACTTATCTCTGTTTTATTTTGCTCTCTTGCTGTGATTTTGTCCTGTTCTTTTGTTTGGAACATATTCCTCTGTCTCCTCATTTTGTCTAACTCTCTTTGTGTTGGGAAAGTCAGCTATGTCTCCTGCTCTTGAAAATAATGGCCTTATGAAGAAGTCTGCTAATTCCCTACAATGCAGTGTTCCTGTCCACCAGAACCTGGTGCTTCAGGGGGTGTCTCCATTGTGTGTTACATGCACCCTGCTCTTATGGCAGAGTTTGTTAAAACTCTGATCCCCACCCCAGCAGGGATCTAAGGTGTGTACAGGTCTGCTTGCAAAATGAGACCTGCAGTCACCACTGGGACTGGGCCTGACCTGGGCAATTCTGCAAAGCAAGCAAAAAATGGTAAGGTGTGCAAATTGTAACAACAAGGTGCACCTGGGCTATCTAAGGGCCCGTTATTCTTGGGGTCCAGGCTGTTCAAAATGCACAAGTGGGGAGACATGGTGTCAAGATTTGTGCCAGTCTTCTGAGGGAGGGGACCTCTAGCCCAAGGAATGAGGCAAACGTAACTGGGGAGGCTAGATCTGCTGAAGTGGGGAGGGGGCAGCAGGGCTTAAGTGAATGTCAGCACAGTGCTGGTTCCAGTAAAAGTCCTTCAGCAATCCCCACCCCTTTGGGACATGCTTCAACCTGTCCTGAGACATACTTCCTTACATGCCCATTGCAATATTCTAGTCTTTGAGTATTTGCACATTTCCTCTGCCTGAAATGTGCTCCTCCCAGCATTTTTTGTGGCTGTTTTCTTCTTATCAGTCATGCCACAGCTTAAATATTATTTCCACTGAGACACCTTGTGTAACTATTCTCCAGAAAATATTCTGCACATTGCCAGTGATTCTGTAGCATTGTTCTGCCTTATTTCTTTCTTGGCACTCAATTACTCTCTGAAATTATTTTACTAATTTATTCCTCTGTTTATTTTCTGACTTCCTTCTGTACAGTGTAAACTTTATTATAGCAGGAATCTGTCATTCTTGTTCAGTGCTGTACCTGGACCCAGCACAGTGGCCAGCACTTAGAATGACACTACTGCATGCCTGGCCATAGTAATACAGTGCTGAGGTTATGATAAATAAAGGAACTAGTTGTCAGGGCAATAGGAAAATAAAAAGAAAATTCCAAATCACTATAATCAGTGCCATGACAAGGGCCAGCACAGAGCACTATGGTGACATTTATAAGTAGTGCCCATACCCTTATTAGTGGTTCTGGGGTTCCTCAGGGAGGATATCTTTGTAGGAGACCTAAATGATAAGCAAGAATTACACAGGTTGGGGGTGGGCAGGGGAATTGGAAATAGTCTCAGATGGAAGGACTAATAATGGCCTAAGGCAGATGTGATAATGGTACTTTTGTGGGCTCATCAGTAGTTAATGTGGTTTGGAAGAAAGGAGGAAGGAGAGAATGAATAGCACTATCAGAAGAAATTTAGTGAGCTTAAATGCCTAATTTATGTAGATTCATATGAAATTTGTTTGAAACCTGTCAATTAAGTAATTTTTAAAAGCCTATTTCTTGAGCTCCTACTCTGTGCAAAGAAATGTAAAAGGTTTTCTCTCTCCTGCTAAAGAGATATTGATTGAATGGAGAGAAAAGCAGGACATAATAAATTATATGGTGTAGCCAGTCCTTCTGAGGCACAGGATGGTAATGGCTCTAGGGTAAAGGGTTTAGACTGCTTTGTACAAGAGACATTTGAAATCTCCAAGGCCTTGTGCTTTTCATCTAAGAAACCCTAGTATGCTGGGGGGAAAGGTTGCTATGGCAGCCAGTAGTTGCTATGAAGGGAAAAAAGAGAAGCTTAATGCTAAATATTTTGCTAATAGCAATATCTGGCTTCTTTGAATTTTTCTCCTAAGGACTACTTTTAAAATATCTTGTTAAAATTATAAATCAATAAAGTTAGGCAGTATATGAAATATATATGTCAGAATATATATATATATGTATATATACATATATATATATGTAAGTATACATATATGTATGTCCATGCCTTAGGATATATTCATATATTTGCACTAATAAATGTGTATATTTATGTATATTAAATTACACTTTATGAATAAAGAGTAAATTTTTGGCCATTTGGAGAACTTAAGTCTCAAAAAATATTTCAAAATTTATTACATTAATTTGTGTTAGGTAAAAATAGAAGGAACTTATGTATTATATTTGTAACATATATAACAATTTTAATTAAGCAATAAATTGTATAGCTGTGTAATATCTGGAAACCCTGCAGACTATAAGACCGTGAGGGTAAGGAACATTGCTTTCCCAGCAAAACCTCAGTGTTTTGTACATGAAACAAGCTTAATAACAATCTTTTGTATAAATCTTCCTTGAATGGGTGGCTGAATAAAGGGATAGAAAGGCAACCAAGGAGGAAGCAACCAACTACTACAGCAAAAGCTCTCCATAAATTAACTAGAGAGCTCATAAGCCCAAATCTCATTTGAATAGCCAAAGGTTTTGAGCCCCATAAATGCCCTATTTTATATGTATATATGTATACTATCTGTATAAGATAGGTGTACTGGAGAATCTCTAAACAAAACAAACAAACAATCAAAAGGCTGGGTCATGATTCTTTCTTAAATGGAATTTAGGGATCACAGTGGTAGATGACACTGATGTGATCCAAAGAAAAGCCAGAGGTGGTATCAGGGTTCCTCCAAGTTTATGGCCAATGCATGTATCTTTTGGATTATATTCAGAAAAGGAATGCCTTGCAAAGAAGAAAGAACCTGAACAAAGTAAGTCTGATACAAGTTCTAACTCTGGGGTCTGCAGAATATAAAACTGAACCAATGTTCCAGGGAGCTGGGCATTTTTTTGAAAAATTTATAAGCCTGTGTTACTGGCACTACTATAAATTTAGTTTTCAATTTTTGCAGAGCCATCAGTGCCCTTGTCAATCATTTTACTTATTATTAGCTAGTGCCCTTCCCTATTCCTCATTTAGTTCTTCAAATCTTCACTTCTCATTTTCAGCAGATGTTCTTGCCTTCTTACTTCACCTCAATGAGAAAATAAAAGCATCCAAAAATAATGAGTAAAACATTCAAGGCTAACACCTAGAAGCTCACCTGTGTCATTAGCTACCTTTTCTTACTCTCCCAGTCTCAAATGAAGATAGGTTATTGATTCTGTCAAGTCCAACACTTCCACTTGGGTTCTTTCCTCTTCAATGTCTGTTTCAGTCATGCAGCACAAGTTGTACATTCCTCTGTTCTATAATTTAAGCCTTTCTTATAGTCTCTTTTTTCCCAGAAAAATATTCAAGTTACCTATTTTAAGAATCCAGTTCTAGCTACTTTCTTCCATCCGTCCTTTTGCTCACCATTAACTGTAGATTATTTAGGAAAGCCCTTATACGAGGTTAAAAAGATGGAGAACGGGGTAATGCATGAAAATGGAAGAAGGACGCACAGTCTTAAAGCACCCTACTAGATGGGAGAGGATATTTACAAATGAAATATTTGGTAAGGGGTTAATATTCAAAATATATGAAGAATTTACACAACTCAACACCCAATAAACAAATAGCCTAATTAAAAATGGGTAGAGGAGGGGTACCTGGGTGGCTTAGTGGGTTAAAGCCTCTGCCTTTGGCTCAGGTCATGATCTCAGGGTCCTGGGATTGAGTCCCGCATCAGGCTCTCTGCTCAGCAGGGAGCCTGATTCCCCGGCCCCTGCCTGCCTCTCTGCCTACTTGTGATCTCTGTCAAATAAATAAATTTAAAAATAAAATAAAAATAAAAATGGGTAGAGGACCCGAATAGGCATTTCTCTAATGAAGACATACAAATGGCCAACAGACATGTGAAAAGATGCTCAACATCACTAATCATCAGGGAAGTACAAACCAAAAGCACAATGAGATCACTTCACACCTGTCAGAATGGCTAGTATCAAAAAAACAAAAATGACAAGTATTGGTGAGGGTGTGGAGCAAAAGGAACCCTCATGTACTGTTGGTGGGAATATAAATTGGTATAGCCACTGTGGAAAGCAGTATGGAGGGTCCTTAAAAAAATGAACAATGTAAATACTATATGATCCAGTAATTCTACTACTGGGTATTTACCCAAAGAAAACAAAGACAATTCAAAAAGATATATACATCCCTAGAGGTTTACTGCAGTGTTATTTATAATAGTCAAGATATGAAAGCAGCCTAAATGTCCACTGATAGATGAATGGATAAAGATACTGTGGGGTACACACACAATTATTGCTCATAATATAACTCAGCCATAAAAAATGATGAATGAAATCTGGCCATTTCCAACACCATGGATGGACTAGAAGGCATTATGCTAAGTGAAATAAATCTAACAGAAAGACAAATACCATCTGATTTCACTTATATGTTGAATCTAAAAAAAAAAAAAGGCAAGAAACAGACCCATAAACACAGAAAATAAACTAGTGGCTGCCAGAGGGGAGAGGGTGGATAAGCAAAATAGGTAAAAGGAAGTTAAAGTACAGGTTTCCAGTTATGGAATGAATAAGTCATGGGGGTGAAAGGTACAGAATAGGGAATGTAGTCAATGGTACTGTACTGGCATTGTATAGTGATGGGCTGTAGCTACACTTGTGGTGAGCACAGCATTTAGAATTGTTGAATTTCTATGTTGTACACCTGGAACTAATGTAACATTGTGTTTCAACTATACTTCAATTTTAAAAAAATAAGGTGTCAGATGTTTATGTGCTGATTTAATCACTTCTGGTTTGCACATCAACATTCACAATGTGGATTCTGTTCCCCCCCCAACCCATTCTCCTAAAATAGTTTTCAAAGGCATAAATATGGCCATTGCTGCCAAACCCAATAGGTACTTGCAGTGATCTTTCAGTATCTGCAATATTTGACAAATTGACTACTTTCTTCTTTAAACTTCTCGTCTGATTTGTTAACCTCCTTCTTTCCTGATTCTTCTAACCTCTTTCTGATTACTGTTTCTGAGTATTTGAATATATTCAGTATCTTAAAAATACTACTCTTTACTCACTTTTCCCATAACTATGTGCCCATGGATTCTGACCTTTACTTCTATTCTTATTTGATATTTGTTCCTTATATATTCTTATTCATGTCCAAGCTTTAGTCATCATTAGAATTCTCATAAGCCCCTATTGATGTCTTCAAAGATAATTTCTTCAAGGATCAGTTTAAGCCCAGAATCACATGTACAAGTCTCTCCTGGGCAGTTTCTCTGAAATGTCCCTAAGCACTTCAAATTTGTGGTCAAATTAATTATTTTTCCTTGACACATGTTCCATCTTGGTTAATGGCACCAGTATTCCCAGTAATCTAGGCAGGTTCCTCTGTCCCCCATATCCTTAAATCTAACTGATAATCAAGCTATTCCATTTCCATCTTTTTATTATTGTATACTGACATTTTCCTCTCCATTTTCATAGCCAGTGCCTTAATCCAGGGCTCTTAGTGCTTTATCCCCTAAATGATTTTTCTACCTTCAGACTTGACCCCCTCAAACCTATCCTTCATACTCTATCCAGAGAGAAATTTTTATAACATAAAAGCAAGCATTCATCTCTCCAATTTAGGTTATTTTTGTGAGTCCCCCTTCATCAAAAACACAGTGAGTAGCACATAATAAGTGCTCAAAAAACAGTGATTTCTTCCTATAGTGACTGGTACTAAATGAAGTCAGGCTCACCTCTTATTTGGACAAATAACTCTGCTTCTCAAACCCCAGTTTCCTCCTCAAAATAAAGAGGATAATACCATTTTCTTCAGAAGGTTCTTATGCAGATTAAAAATTATATAGTAATATGGTCCATAACCTCCTAGTACAGAAAGTGTACTTAATAAGTATGTACTTAGTCATAATTACAAATGGAGCAGTCTGGCCTCTTAGAAGGATCAACGGCATCATATGGGCTACCAGAACTAAAAGGATATGGAATATGCTCAAAACAAAAGAATTTAGGATTTCAATGGACTTTAGGGTCATCTTTAAGCCAACAAGTCATTACATATCATTCCACAACAACTCTGTCAACGGCTACTTTTTGTAGGCACAAATCCTCTGTACAGTCCTCTTTAAAATGACCCCCTTTTATCAAATGTTCTTATATTGAGTCAGAAGAGAATTGGAATTATAGAGCTGAAATTGCCCCAAGGCATCCTATACTCCAAATCCTAAACAGTTTAAGAATTCCTTAATTTTTGAGATATTACAGTTCTTCAATGCTGGAGTTGGCACTAAAACCCAGACTCTTTTTAGCACTGCTAATGCCCCTTTGTCTACAACACAAAGACTCTGGCCTGATGACATGGTGCAGAGGACAAATAGAACACACAGGACATAAAACTGCAGAGAAGAACCTTCCTGAGGCAAACAGGCTTGCATGGAGTAGGGGAGAGACTAGAGACTTTCCCTTATCGAGTGAGCAGCTGAGGACTCTGGGCATCTGGTTGTGGGGCTTTCACTTTATTAAGTTTATTTCTTTATTTTTAAAATGTGTATTCTATAACTTTTTTTTTTTTTAATAGAGTATGTATCTGCGAGTTCCTTTCCTTCAGATCTGGAAGATAAATGTAGATTCAAGTGACTACACAGATGACAGCTTTTTTTTTTTTTTAAAGATTTTATTTATTTATTTGTTAGAGAGAGAGAGAGTGAGCACAGGCAGACAGAGTGGGAGGCAGAGGCAGAGGCAGAGGGAGAAGCAGGCTCCCTGCCGAGCAAGGAGCCCGATGTGGGACTCGATCCCAGGACGCTGGAATCATGACCTGAGCCGAAGGCAGCTGCTTAACCAACTGAGCCACCCAGGCGTCCCCAGATGACAGCTTTTAACTGTACAGGAAACCCCTCTGTGGCCTTAGCAACTCCTTCCATTTGTTGCTTCTCAAGCCCAGTTACCCAGTCCCTCCCCAGGTGGACAAAATGACCTGCTTCCTGATGGCTGTGCACACAGCATGCCAGAGAAAGGAAGGTAACCTTGACAATTCTGTTAGGAAGCATCGGCCTGAGACTGCATTTCCAAGTCAATGACACCTGTTTTCTCTTCCAGATTCTGGTCATGTCAGAGCACAGAGCAAACAACACTATCACGGTGATAACTTGTCAGCTCACTGACATTATCTGTGCTCCATCCTCCACAGAAGCAGCTGAGAACATAGTCTGTGTTAGTCAAAACAGCAGGTCTTACTAAGATACAAGGAGAAAAGTATTCTGGTTGAGAGGGTGGTTTATGAAACCAAAAGTCCTGAGTTCTAATCACATCTCTACTGCTTACAAGTCCAGTGACCATAATTGAGTTACTTATCCTTTCTAAAATTCAGTGTCCTCATCTTAAAATGGGGTGAGTAAAAGATAGAAAGGAGATAACAGAATGCCTCATGCTTATTACAGGTTAAATGTACTATAATTTGGAATTTTTTGTTTATTCATTTAATACATAGAATTGGCTTGTCTCCAGTCAGGAATCATCCAATGCTGATGAATGAGAGGTTTGATTTTTGTCTTTACAATTACCAGAGTGGGGGACGGGGCCTTTCACTGTCAGAGTTCCTCTGATACACTTGACTCCATTGCCATATTTATCCTCAGAATGGTTCAATTTTCCCTTGGGCATATTTTACTAAATGTGTCATAAAAGCATATTGTTCAAACCACAAGTCTTCCCCCATCTCATTCCCCTCTTTCAGCCACCATAGTTATGTTTAATCAGTAGGGGGTGGGGTTACTGTCTCTCCTCAATCTACTAAAAACCATGACTACTCTTTCACTTCCTCTGTTGTTTTCTTCACGTTTCTCCTTCATAGCCTCTTAAATTTCTTGTTTTCTTCAATTTTCTTATTCTCTACCTTTACCTTTTCTTTTCATCCTAGTCCTTTAGATCTTACCAGCCAACATCCTGCTAATCCCTTGGGTTTTTGTTTTTGTTTTTTGACAGAGAGAGAGATCACAAGTAGGCAGAGAGGCAGGCAGAGAGAGAAGGGGAAGCAGGCTCCCTACTGAGCAGAGAGCCCGATGTGGGGCTCAATCCCAGGACCCCGGGATCATGACCTGAGCCAAAGGCAGAGGCTTAACCCACTGAGCCACCCAGGTGCCCCTCCCTGGGGTTTTTTTAAAGTAATTCCCAGACTCTTTTCCATGAACTGTTTGTTGATCCCTAAGACTGAGTACGATTTCTCCCTCTTTTTAAGTCCCTAAGCATTTAATATTTGTCACCTGGTCTTTCATTATAATTAATATTTCTCTTACGCTGTATCAAAGGTAATTTTATGGGCACACAAATAGTGCTCCTTTCTTCTCTCTGTCTCCTACACTTGGAATCATCATCAAATTGGCTCCAAAACAGACTCCTATTATTTCCTAAAACTAACTGTTTATGAAATTCTCCCCTCCTCCCAATTAATGCAGTGTTTGCCTTAGGGATTCATTTTTTACCCCTTCTTATAGTATGGGACTATCAGCACAACCTAAATTTGGTCTTGTAGTCAGATCTTGGTCTTTCACGGTGACATCTAATTCACCAAAGTTCCCAATTCCTTTAACCAGTTATGATTTGTCTAAATGCAAGCCATGCTGACTAGACAGGCAGATCATGAAATCATGGAATCACAGACATGAGAGATAATTAGTGTTGTAAAGAAGTCAGACATCATGCTTTTACAGAACTCCTGTGAGATGGGGCCCAGAGACTTTTTATAGACACTTCCAGTGATGAGTTTATTCATATATCAGAGGATCCCAGGCTATGATGTGTATCTCTCATTGGCTAAAAGTCCATACTATTAAGAAGAAAATGTCCTCCCTATATTTTCTACCTCTTATCCTAATTCTGGCCTTATAGAAATATTCAGAATACCACTTCCCCTCCACTGCCTTTTCGTCCATGTGACAGCTCCTTTAATACTGGAAAACATAAATGATGTCTTCTACTCGTGGCTTTACCACTTATTAAATTCAGAAGATAGCACTGTATTATTTTCAGAAGATAGTCTTCATCTTCCAGAATCTTGAACAACAACAACAACAACAACAAATCAGAAGAAAATTGAGCAGATGGTTCCGTTTTGCTTTGTTCTTGCAGAGTAATATGTGACCCAAATAAAGGATCTATAAAACAGATAAATAGCAGCAACAACAATGAAACTTTCGTTATAGGATCACTACTTTTCTAACCACAGAGGATGCATAACTGCTTCACCACACCAGACATTAA